>CM063707.1:7860000-8060000 GCA_032441835.1 Slavum lentiscoides | reverse complement strand
AAACATTCTTAACAATGAGAAAAAAAGTAAAACAAACGATCTTATAACTGCAGTACCTAGTGTTAAAACGTAACCTGTATTATAAAATATCTTTAATTTTTTCTTCCTAGACTTTTCTTCGGCAAAATCGTTTATGACTTCATCGTAGGTAATTCACACTTCTATTGTTGTTGTCGCATTTCAAAGACAAAACGCGTTCCAACGTACTTGCTTTATCGTTGATCGCTAAAATCTTTTTAACCCTTGACAACGTTGAAAATGACACTTCCAAATGATGTAATAGCAGCAATTGGAAACGCCAAATAAATTCGCAACGCAATATCGAAATCCGGAGATTTCAAACCGGTTTCTCTCGAATACTTGCATATTCCCAGTGGAGATCCTAAATACGCCTCTAAATGAATGCATTGTTGAATGAACGAATCATCCAGATTTCTATTAACTTTTCCGCTTCTTTGATTATTATTATTGCGTTTTCCAAGTTCCAAAAATTTGTGAGCACATGAAATCGCTCATAGACACGTTGGTAAGGCGTCGTTTTAAATCTGTCATTTTAGTGTCATTCGATAATAGCATAGAATTTCCCGATTTTCGTTTCATCTCTGGCTGAAAACTGCCGCCCTCATTACCAAAACGCTTTCATCAGACTGAACCTTTTTTCGTCTCTTTCTGCTTTCTTCAAACGTCTTTAAGTGATTTTCTAAAATATTTTTGGCTTCTCCTTCGTAAATTGCATTTCTTTTGGAGTTTAAATTTTTTTTTTTTGCAAATATTTACAAATATGCGAAAGAAATGAGCGCCTTCGCAGTGATGCCAGTTGCCAGTATTGTATCATTTATTGGCCGCGTTCACCCGCCTGATTGCTCGGTGTAAGATAGGTACCGAGTAACAACGTTTAATTATTATTTTTGGACAGTATTTTATTAGAATTATTATTTATTTTTTGCCGTCCGCTGCCTTTCTTGCCTAATGGATGATACGGCCCTGGTTATACGAGAGAGAAAAAAAATGTGTTCCTGGTGACTGAGTATACCACGAATATTACGAATGCAGAGTGTCAGAAATCCGTATAAAAAAAAAAAAAAACGAAATTTCTTCTTCCTACAGGCGTTTTGAGAACGACACATAAAAATAACGAATAATAAAAGTTTTTTTAATTCCTTTTGTACTACTCGTGTGTTCTTCCCTCTTTATATCGCGTACTGCACGCCAACTGCACACTCGCGCGCGCGTGTACTTAGCGATTAGAGTAGACCTAATTTTGTTTGTTTTTTTTTCAACACGATCCGATCACGGTTGGTTATAAATTATTATTGTATTCTTAAGATTCAAATTTTTACATTAGAAAAAAAAAAGAAATGTAGAATAATGACCGAGAATGGTCACCTACCAACAGCTGCTACGACGTATGGTTATTGCCGTCAGCGCCCTTAAGAAAAAAAAAAAACCTACCAAAATTTATTTTTGTGTACTTAAAACAATCGTGATACGTTGTATAATTTTAAATGTTTAAATAAGTGTTTTCGTGATTTTTATCGTTTAATAATTTTAATCGTGTCCGTTGATATATTGAGTTGGTTATATTATATATATATATATATATATATATATTATATAAGAGTTAAATACGATTCGAAACGGTAAAGAACTGACGTCGTGTTACCGCCATCAGCTGCAATCGCGGTGATGTCAACTCTCTTGTTTATATATTAATATAAATTCGTTTAAGTTATTTATAATAAATGTATTACATTCCGGTCGATTATTTTAATGTCAGTGTTCGTATATCGGTGGCGGAACTACGAGGAAGCGCGGGGCTCATGGTTGTTGACTTTTGTAAAGTTACCACAAAGAACAATAATTATTATTATGAAGTATTTGTTAAAAAAAAAAAATGCGGTCTCGGAGAAAAAAATTCTATATATTTATCCACACAAATAAAATTAAAAATCATAATTTTTCCCCACTGCTAGCTGCTATTGCTTAATGTTGTTGATATAATGAAATATTTCGAAATAAACTTAATAACACCTACAGTATACTGCAGTAATGGTGCAGTAGTTAGCGAAAATATAATATTATAATAACAGACAATATTAGATAATAAGGAGGAGATCAAATTTTGTTGCGAAATTTTTTTTTCTCGGAGAAGAAATTTCAATTTTTTTTTTTTTTTAATAGGACGAGCCATTTCATGTCCCTCTCCCACCTGTAGTTCCACTACTGATTATTGTTTGCGCATATACGCCTAACGAATATTATTATTATTATTACTATTATTATTATTATTATTATTATTATTATTATTATTATTATTATTATTATTATTATTATTATTATTATTATTATTATTATTATTATTATTTTTTTTTTTTTTATTGAATGACTACAATTACAATAACATTACATGTTTCGTAATCATAATAAAATGTATTCTTAATATTACAAAAAAAAATCTAATCATGCGTTTAAGTATGATTATATAGCGTTTTAACTACTTATATTTTTAATAAAATTTTAACCTTGTACATTCCATGTGATTATATTATAATATAGGTTAGACATTTTTTTTTCTTCTTCTTAATGTTAACGAGACTATTTTATGTATAAGCGTAATTTCATACTGCGTATACATTTATATATATATAAAATTTTTAATTATAGTAGGCGCATTTCCAACGGTTGTCGACAAACCAAAGCTGCAACGTATTGATTTTGCATGATTCGTATTTGGTTTGACTAATGAAAATTTTACTTGAAAAATACACGCTATAACATAGTATAGTTTTACTTGAAATTCATTACGACAATCAACAAACGTTAATAATATATACTACCTACACATTCGTTGTATTATTTCGTTGTATTCACTTATCGTTATTAATTTTAGTATTATTATTATTATTATTATTATTATTATTATTATTATTTATTATTTTTTTTATTATTATATTATTATTTTTTTTTTACATTTTTATAAATCGTGTTGTGTTTATTTATTAGATCATTATATTATTATAGAACTTATTTTGAAAAAAACTCATGATCTCATTTTTCCCCATAATATATATATAATATAATATACACATATATATATATATACCTATTGTAAAACTCATACATACCTATTATTTATTGATTTTTTCCTTTATTTTGTATTATTATTGTATACTGTATTTTAGTAGGTATTTCTCTTTTTTTTTCTTTTTTTTTTTTTACGAAAACCGTCAATAGTATTTATTTAGAATAAATATTATAAACGTTTGAGTACAATATTTACTTAGTATTATTTTCCGAGTGACATGATAAAACAGTAATTATATAAACGCGCGTTTATTTTTTCAATAACGTGCAGTCGTCCGATTCGCTTCGATAAACAAAACGCATTGGAACGTGTATGAATTACATATATACGCATTTTAAACGAATACTTTGCGTTTGGATATTATTTTGTTTGTGAAATTTTTTTATTTTTTCGCTCGTACGTGTTGTTGAAAAGAAATTTTTTTTGAACTATTTAAAAGAAATATTTATCGATGTTTTTATAAGAGAAGTTTATGTGTACAATAATAGTTATTAAAATATTATGTATATTATTATGTTACACATTAAACCATATCAAACGAATGGACCATTTTGTGCATGTACATAGTCTAACCACGAGTGAATATTATTGTCGATTTCTATACGCGTATATTATTATATTATATTACAAGTGTTTGTACGTCCAATAATTTCGCGTTGACATTTGGATCGATGGATAATAATAAAACCGATTAATATTATTATACGGGACGATTTACAGTGGTGATGCTTTAACGGAATTTTTTTTTTTTTATCTTCGAAGGCATATTTATTATATAATATTGTATCGCAGTATCCGTTACAAAATAATCGTAATATTATAAAAAAATATTCGAACAATTTAATGAATAAATTTCGTTTTAATGGTTTCATCGTTTGGTTTTTATAACGACTTAGGAGAAAACTCATAAAAACAAAACCTTTTTTTTTCAATATATAATTACGTTGAATAATTATACGTTTTTGATCGCTAATCATTCATGTAATAAATTTAATCGAGTTCAATATGTTGTTCTAAAAACTAAAATTCGTTTTCTTTTAAATCCGCCACAGCTATTTACATATATATATATACTGAACAAAAGAAATTTTTAAACGAAATAAAAAAAATAATATATATATATATATAGCTATTGATTTTACCACAAAATGAACGTAAAAGTTTTGTTAAATATTTCCAATCGAGCATTATTATAGAAATCGTTTTGTATTTGTATTCTAGTGTACATAAGCTAGTATTTAATTATATTTAGGTAACAAAATGTATTAGCTGAGTTCTTTGTGTTTTCATTTAAAATAAATGTCATATACTATATATATATATATATATATATAGTTCATAATTAAATTAATCTGGTGTTCGCTTATTTCAGTTGCCTCTTTGTCCTGTTCTGACGTCCGTCCAATCGATTATTTTACCATTTACGTCCAAGTACGTTCCATGTTTCTAGAAAATATAAATTTAATACAAACGAATTTATAGAAATAGTAGAATATTCTATAATCCGAAACTCGAAAAAAATAAAAATGGAAAAAAAACTGCCGACAAACGTATAAATATAACTATTTGTAAACGTTGCTTATATACCGATCGGAAAACTAATTTTGCACCAACGACTGAAGGTCTTATCACAGACTGTTACTTTGAGTAAATGCTCAGAAAACTCAGGAGTTTGAAAAAAATTTAGTTTAAAATTTGCTCGACGTATAGGAAATCCAGGTATTATATATGATTTCCGAGGTACTTATATGTATAATTTTTATACGTATGAAATTGAAAAAAATGACATTTGGGCCAATACATAATATTGTGAAATATAATTTCGTATTACTTTTCAGTTTACAGTGTCAAAAGCACATTCACAGTTGTTGAATTTCTTTTTATTTACTAGTATATATTTAAAAAATTTAATAGAATTTTATTTTAAAACAACACATAAATACTAAGGTACTACTGATAGCCCTGGTCGTTCGCGCTCGTCGTTAGTTTTTCTATAACTTCGATAATTGGAAAAATATTTTGTACACACCTGTTTTTCAGTATTTTTTTTTTTTTTAATTAATTAAATATTATTCAAATATACTGAACTAATTTTTCTGTAGAGCTAATTTTTTAAGTGGTCACTTCTAGACACTGGCCGACCGGGAAATTTCTTGTCTCTTGCTGCAGTATGGCTATAACTAGGCCGTAGACATTCCTCTTAATATCACAGTTTTTTCAATTTCACGTGTAATGATACGTGTGCATATAATGATATGTGTTTGATTAAAGTTATACTCACTGCGGGAGAACATGATATTAAAAGTGTAACCATTTTATCTCCATTATAGTACCGGATTTTACAACATTTTTGTTCACACTTTCGAGTACCCCCGTGCGGTTACGTCTTACAGGATATTGTGCTTTGCGGTCCTTACAGTCCACTCTATTTCATGCCATTTGCATCAACCTAATCTTTTTTAAATATTCTTTTGAGTTGTACGATCAGTACAATATGTCTAACGTTTGTGTCGTTTGCAAAAAAAAAAAAAAACGCAGGGAAATTATTTTTCAATTTTACCAAATTTTGTACGAAAACTTAAAGCTATGATGTAAGAAGTTTATTTCGAACATTCTTGTAACCATTTCTATAAAGAGTATTTATTATACTTATTTATAAGACTCGGCATTGTTCTATGCAGCTATTACTACGCATGCGCATGCCAGCCGACGATTATTTTATATCATCAGAATACACACGCGTGCGCTATAGCACTAAGTCAGCAACACGCAATGTCAGCGTCAAACAGTGGCTCTATCCATTGTGTATGATCTAAATTCTAAGATATGATCTAAGGCCTGACCAGTGACCAGGTATACAAGGGATTATCGTCAAGTACTCAAGCGTATCTTCTTTCATTGGTTTAGAGGATAGTGGTGACATCATTGCACTAGTCTATAAAACGAGTTTATTTGAATATTTTGAATTAGTGAAAACGTTAATCGTTTTCAAACGCATTTTCTCCAATTTTATAGGTTAGCCCGAGTGAGAAAATAAAAATATTTTCAAAACCTGTGATATTTTTTTAAGTTGACAAATTCAAAACGATTTGTTTTGGAGCGAAATCAATTGTTTCTCACCAATTCAAATACCTATTAGATTACCATACTAGTAATTATTCATCGTTTATTAAAATAGAATAATGATAAGAATATACTATTTTTTTTCCAAATTACATTTGCCGTGCATTAACATTCTTGCATAAACATTATGAATATTATATAATATTTTGAAACAAATACAAAAAAAAAAATTGAATATTCAGTTAAACGATTAACAATAATATAGAAAAACATATAGTTACTCTACAAAAGATAATAAACAAAGTTGACGTGTTCATGACGTTATCGATCTAAGATCCGTGATAAGCCGTGCTCCCGAATCATAATTATGCCTTACCATAGTGGTAACCTATAAAACCATGTTCTCTAATAAAACCGAGTACTCTGTAAAACAAATTTGATTACGCGCCAAATCCTATCATTTTAAATAATTTCGAATTCATTTTTGAAAGTCTTTTGTGAAGGATTAAAAATCAGAATAAAAAGCAAATGTCATTTCCAAATTCATCGTTTTTTTTTTTTTTTATAACAATAAGATTTGTATACTTAATCAACAATTTGTATTTTATTAAAATGTAGTTCATGAATATAATTATGTTTGATTTTTTTAATATATTTGCATAGAATAGATATTATACGTTCATTGCTATGTGTCAAATAAAAAAATAAAAATACTATTTATCTAACACAAATGTAATATATATTTTAAATACAATATTTAGAATAACAATGTTTGCAATGAATAATAACAAAAATAATAATGAACAATGATAATAATAACAATATGAACAATAAATAGTAACAAAAAACAATGACAATAAACAATTAACAATGAAAAATTATAACTCTTAAAATACACATTTTTATCATTCTTGAGTAATACTGCTGCAGTTTTCTTTATTTATGTGTAAGTATAGATGGATGTGAATTCAAATAATTCATTAAAGACATAAGTTTCTTAAACTCTTCAATTTTTTAGCGTAAACATTTTTTTTAATAATAACAAAAAACTTCGAAGGGTTTTAATGACAATAATTATGTTCAATTCCTTACCATCGACCACTGCAATGGAATCATTGTCGAATTGCTAGAAACATATTATTTATTCATTTTAACAATAATCTTTATACATCGTTTCAATGGGCACTGTTGAATGATTTATAATAATATTATAACTTAAGTCATAATAACAATATTGTATTCAATACTGAAAAATAAGAAAGAACTTAAGTTCTTATTAATGAGAAAATTACAAATGTTAATTAAATAATAATGCCTTAAAGGAGGGGGACGTCTAGACGAGAATCGATTTGATGAAATTCGTGAAGTAAATAACAAGTGTATATATTACTGATGGATAGTCGCCGGCCGTAAGTTAGTATTAATCGCGTTCGACCAGTAGCAATGTGTAGGCAATGGTAGCGAGGTCAAAAACCGTTGGTGAAAATTGTCGCCCGGCCATCGTTGCAGGTGCGGAAAATTGGCTAGATAAGGCGATCCACCAAACATCAAAACTTGACGAGGTGTTGACGATGGGATAAAAATATTATTTCGCTGCTGCTGCTGCTGCTGTTGTTGTGAATGTGGTTGTAGCTGCTGTGATTGTTGCTGCTGTTGCTGTTGTTGTTTATATTGATACTGTTGCTGCTGCTGTTGCTGCTGTTGTTGGTGATATTGCTGTTGTTGATACTGATACTGTTGCTGCTGCTGTTGGTGATATTGCTGTTGTTGATACTGATACTGTTGCTGCTGTTGTTGGTGATATTGCTGTTGTTGATACTGATACTGTTGCTGCTGTTGTAGCTGCTGTTTTTGCTGTTGTAGCTTCTGTTGCTGTTGTAACTGCTGTTTCTGCAGTTGTTGATATTGATACTGTTGCTGCTGTTGTAGTTGCTGTTGTTGTAGCTGGTATTGCTGCTGTTGTTGGTGGTAATATTGCTGTTGTTGATATTGATATTGTTCATTTTTATGTTGATTTGGTTGTTGATATTGAGGTTGATACAGTTGTTGTTCTTGTAGTTGCGAGAATTGTTGTTGATCAATTGGCGTTCCAAGAACTGAATAAAATCGTAGAAAATGTTATAATTAGGTAATAATTACAAACTAATTAGGGAAAAATAACTACCTAATATAAAGTTTAGGGTTATTTCTCCTAAATGATTGTATTACCTGGTTCTCCTATTGATTTTAGTTGAGTGTTGAATTCTTTACTTCTTTGTCTAATCCACGGTGGAATTTCACCTTCATTTCCTTAACAATAAGAAAGTTTAAAAAAATACAAATTTTAATTCGCTTCGAAATGTAATATGAAATTTTGAGTTATACCATTTGGGATTAACGGCTGATTAACACTAACGTGAGGCCAATCTTCAAGTGTGAAATCAGTCTTCTTTAACGGCTTAGAAAGTTTAGATGTGTTTGGGACATAATAGCTTAAGGTACTCTGTATTTCTTGTGAACACAGATCGCAAATATATTTGTATTAATTATACATTACATAATATAGTTACATAAGTACAAAATATATACTAAGTGCATATATCTTACTGGATGAATTGTTTAACACCAATTTCATTGACCTTTTCGTTATTGTTTTACCTACGTCCAAATTCAAACATACTTTTTTCCCACCAAACCAATGGTTTTTTTCTACATACGCAATTAAATCGTCAACTTCACTGGCACCACTAGAAAAAAAAATTGTTTCATAAAAAATAATAAAAAGTCGATTTAATATTTTGATATCAAATTTTAGGGACAGTACAAGTACAAATTGAGGTTATCCAGCTAAAATTATTCATTTTTTCTTGTATTATATTTTTCTTCCCCCCTCACATACAACGACTTCTTTTTATATACGATTCTTTTAGTGGTAATCCTTTTTTAATACTTTTGTCTATCTTAAAAGTTGATTTTTTTCTACGATAATTGATGCATTAATATGAATAATAGCCACAATGATGTCATTGATATTTGATAATTATTCTTCAGGTGCATACACACTTGTAACATCGTAACACGTAACACGTCCTGTTACAGTAAAGCGGGAGAATGTTTGGATCAATTTTGTATCAATTTAAATTTTGTGATGTTATGATGTTACACGCGCAGTGTTCCATCAGTTGCTGATGTACCTACACAAAATTACTACTGGACTTGGATAACATTTGATCTTTGAATTATTTTGAGTTTGATGTGCTGTGATTCTGTGATATTTTTACGTATTTAAAATATTTCACGCGGGCAACTGTAGGTAGGTACTAGTTCGTAGTAGTACTATAATACTATACTAATTCGTAAAAAAAAAAATCTGCTTAAGTATTTCAAAATAAAGGTTCCGGTTTCGGTTTTTTTATTTCGGTTCCGGAACCGGTTCTTTTCGATCCGGTTCCAGTCCCCGAGTTACGTGCATGATACGCGCCTACCCTGCAGTGGCGGATTCTTTTTTTCTGGGGTTAAGGAACGAAAATTGTTCACAACAATTTTGTAAGCACAATATTTAAGATTTGATGTTAAGCCTTTAAATAAAGTATTAGACGAATTTTTCCAACGTGAAAAATTGAAAAATAAATTTAATTTTCGACGACTCATAATCATTATTAACTCTTATTATTTTACGACTACGAACACATAATTGCCAGAGGGGCCGAGCCCCTCTTGAATCCGCCACTACGCCTACCGTTATATTAGTATCCTATTCCAATCGTTAATAAAAACATAATAAGGAAAGGCCAACTGTAAAGGCCAACTCCAAAGGCCGATACATGTATAGCAGTTAGCTACTAAACTTGTTCTTATAAACAGACTTCACCCTAGACTCACCCGCCCATGATGAGCTCGAGGAACGCGCGTTCCGTGTCCTGGGACATCCACTCTTCTGCACGCCCGATGACGGTCCGATTCAGACGATGATCGCCGTCGCCTTCGGCCGTCAAGTTCACTTCGTACGCGTCGTCGCCTTCGCAAACCGTCGGCTCGGACGCGTACAGTGAATCGCCACCCAAAGCCGCCAACCGACTATCCGGTATCAAGTCCTTGATTGACAACGGCGATTTATTACGATCGCCGCGACCGTTGCAACAGCCATCGTTGATGATGTCCGACATCGTTCAAGCAGCCGTGTGAGATGGTCTTGTACGCGTACAGTCGTCTACCAATCGTTCGTGTTGGAGAGTATGTATAAATACGCGGAGTATAGTTTTACAGAATCGTTTTCAGTTTATATTATTATAAACTGCATATAATAGCGAATCGTATAAACGGAAATAATGAAATTTTCAATTTTTAGGACGATGTGTTGAGACGTGGAACTGTTCTGTCGTCATGAAGTTGTTTGTTACGACGCGAGTTACTAGTCTTGCGAAAATAACACACGTTCAAAGTGTCACCAAGACGCCGGCGAAGAGGTCAGCATCACAATGTTAAATGTACACCGTAAAAATTCGACGAAAAGCGTAAATGAAAAAAAAAAGGACCATCAGCTGACATATTATAGGATTTCACTCAAAAACCAAATTTTTATCAAAATTCAATTTTTTTTAACAAATTCGTTAGTTATTCTTGGAACTTATTATTATTATTATTATTATTATTATTATTATTATTATTATTATTTTATTTATTTATTTATTTATTTATTTATTTATTTATTTATTTATTTATTTATTTATTTATTTTATTTTAATACCGACAATACTGACAAGGTTGCTTTTTTGAAAACGATACCTAAACATGACGGCAATCTCGAGTTATGAGCAGTCAGTGGCGAAATTTACTGGAGTGTTCGGTGTGCAATTCACAAGGGCCCCCGCTTTTGTGGGGCCCCGAGATTTTTTATACTTAAGTATAATATAAATAGACTTTTTTTAAATTTATTTTATTGATTAATAATGATGATTAGAAAAATTGATTTTGTCAAGGAAAAACTAACATGCACATATTATATATGTACAATATCTTAAATCGGGGTATTAACGTCAAAATAACAATTTAGCAAGTAGGGGCCACATTACAGTAATTTTCACATGGGCCCCATATGGTCAACATGCGCCACTGTGAGCAGTGTTAACGGAACTAGTTCCAAAACGAAAAACTCTATTGGAATCGATTCCGTTTTCTTTTTTAAAGAATGAGGAACGCATTCCATTATATTTTAAAGGAATAGAATACACTTATTTTTAGAAATGAGAACGTAAATATTTTAATTCTTTTTTTCTTCGCGGTAACGCGTTATTAATCCAACACACGTTGTAAACAATAAATTTCGTATCGCGCGAGCATAAATAAACGATCGGTTCCCACCGATTTTATTCTTTTTACTTTTATCATAATAATATGACTCGTTTATTAATATTGTTAAAATATATATTTATTATTGTTAATAAATTAAAACTATTCCTGGAATACAACACGCCACTATCTTCGAGTGCACCTGTCCAAAGACTTTTCAACAAGTTCCATAGTGATGAATGGCGCACGTACGGGGGTTGGCACCCTTAAGTTTCAAATCAACACACCCAGTTTATTTTGAGCTAAATCTTCTAGGTCGTCCGACACTCCAAACGGTCGGCCACCCCAGTCCTACACCTCCACAAGATATCTCTCGTTTACTCACAACAGCTATCCTCATATTACACCAACCTCTCTATAATTATACATGCAATTATGTTTTTAATTTACCCAATAATATTTTGACGGTTATAATATATGTAGCAAAAAAAATTATTGTTTTTATAATTTTAGGGTATTCTATGATAGTTATATAAGAGATAAATGATCCCGAGGTCACCAAAAAATAATAAGATTTATATGGAATTAGTTTTATTTGAAAATGTTAATCTATGATGATACTATAAATAATTGTGTGGTACTGTGCTACGCAGCTATACAATGCGTGGTATATTTTAGAAGATAAATTTGTGGCGTGGGGAAGTGAAACCCCAACGGTCACCTTGGATAATATACTTTTAGCACCCCTAAGTTTCGGGCTGCATATGCGCCTTTACGACTACGACTAGAATTTATATATTTATGCATTAAAAAAAAAAAAAAATTATGCAAAAATACCACTGATGACTGTTAAACGTCTTAATTAATGGTCTCTATGAACAACTGGTGTGCTCTTAAAACAAAATAGCATATATATTTGAATAATGAAGTAGAAAGTTTTACTACTATACCAAGGATTATACCTATTCTTTTTTTAAATGTTATCTTAATGACAGTAGTTGCAGACAGTTCTGTAAAGTATTAAATTATATATATATATATTCTTTTAAAGTATTTGAGAAATATTTGTATTTTAGATTTAAACAGATGTCACAAATTATTTTTATTTGACCATATAATATTATTTTGTATAATTTTAATGTCGGGAAAAATGTTGCATTTAAAGGGGGATATATATAATTAACCAAATGTTTAAAATTACTTTTCACAAATTGATTTAAAAAATAAATTTGTAATACTTATTTATATGGATATACGGATTTGTATCTCTATTACGATACAAATTCGTTTATTATTTACTTTATAAAATAAGCTAACATTTTATACCAATAATTTATATATTAGCTTTTTGTTTTTAGGAACAATTTCAGTTTTCATAAGAACAAGAGGAATGAATAGAACAAGTTACTCTTAATACTAATGGAATGACAAATTGAATGGATTCCTATATAAAAGGAATGTTAACAACACTGCATACAAGTGTATTATGACACGTGTCACACTATCGATCTGACAATAATTGTAAAACTCTAAAAAAACTTCTCGCAAAATCCTTAGTATAAATAATACATTGAGGATAATGAATCAACGACATTGTATAAGTATTGTTAAAATAAAAACTTAGTACAAGTGATTTAGGAGTTTATGGAGACCAGCGACGGAACTAAGAAGTAAGAGACACTCTGACGGGCATTTGCCCATGGCCAGTTCTGACAACGTAAATTATTTCTATTGTTTATACTCACAAGTCTCACAAATCATACCATACTATTCTGTACTAAGTATCAGCGCTATTGTTACAGATATAATATTATCACGTTTAAACACAAGACTATATTTTACTTCAAAATTAATAATAAATCATGTAGTTTCATATGTTATATTTCTTAATTGTCAAATTTGATTAATATTTATTAATAATTACACAACAGGTAAACTTTAAAGTACGACTAATTATCTACTATATTTTAATAAAATTAAAATTATCAATTTTACATATTAATTGATACTATACATTAAAAAATATGTACACTTATATATATATATAGGTTGGTACATCAGTTTATAACCTTTTTTATGTTTTAAAATAAACTACATAAAAACAATCTACTACATTTGAGTAACTCAAGATAAATAACATTATCATTAAATTTAAACAAAATAATGTACTTAATGATTATTAAAAATATAACATATTCTTAAAACTAAACTTTTATCATTCATTATTTCATAAATGAACTACAAATATTCCTTAAATTATATGTTAAAATTATTTTTTGTACTTCATTTCTGATTCTCAGGTTTATCTCTTTTTCACAACTTCTTCTGACAATTTCCACAAAGAAAATTGTATAATATACAATAAATGAATTCTTAAAGATAAAACATATAAGTACATTTTTCTTGAGATATTTAGTTATTTACAAATTTGAAAACAATTCAGTTTAATTAATATGATGTTAAGCCTTACAAATAAATAAACTTTCCTAACAATATACAACGAAGGGTAGAATTGTAATGATTGCATCGCATGCGTAATAATAATAATAATAAAAAAAAAAACAGTTGTTTGCAAGATTTTATATTATTTAAGGATTAAAAACTGCTAATAAATAATTCCAATGTGCAAAATCATATAGACTTATAATAACTATTTTCTATAAACAATAAATTTTACTATTTTATAAAGGTGATAAAGTAAAAATAATACAAATTCAAAACATTTTCAAAGTTATTTTATAAAAATATTCCTCAAAGAAACAGTTATTTTATACTATTTCGATTAAATTAAAAATTACAACAACCAATTTTGCTTTTAGTTTATTATCGTTGAGAATAAGATTAATACACAGTTGTCGAGTAAGTATGTGATAGATTATTGTTTTAGAACTACCAAATGGTCTATGTAATATTATTTTATACTGCACATAGTATTATAAATTAACGTTTTACAAAGAGTTATTTTGTACTGGAAAAAAAAAAAAATTCTGATCCAAATTTATACCCGATTATATATACAAATATCTATATACTTTATATAATATTAATCATCAGTCTTAACTGTTGGTAACATATAAATACAAAGTAATATATTTTATCCAGCAACTACTTGCAAATCGAACACCTGCGTTACCATTCCAATTCCTTTAGTTTGTCCTTCTCTGAATAACAGCCGCATGCCTTCAGTAACATATTCCGGATGACGCCCAAATTTGAATATTACCGATGCTGTATCATTGGTGTACATGCCTCGTTCGTCACACCCCATGATAGCATAGATAGTGGCAGTCTGCCGTATATTTCCAATGTGTACAGTTGTTTGAAATCCATTGTGTATGGAAGTTGCGTGATATAACAATAAGATTCGCGCCTGAAAATTAAATTGAATTCATAAAAATTGTTTAATCAAACAGAGAACAAATTGTGTTCATTATACTTGAAAAAATATGCAGGCACTATGATTCACGCCCAATCCCAAGAGAACCATACCATTGCGCAGGCCAGGAATAGTTTGTTCTAAACTCAATGAAGCACTCTGAGTTGCTTTTACTACCCTACACGGAGCTTTATTCCTGTGTATAGACTGTACTGTGACAGGAACAAATGTTCCGTTATCAAAAGGACCTAAAAACAATATAAGATTTCAATTAAATACTTATTAAAAATATGTCATTTAACTTAAATACCTATGACTAGTTCTGTACCAATATTCACAACTCCTTGTGTAAGCACACCACCAACAATCGTACCAATATCGGGTACTTTAAAAATCTCATCTATTTGGAACTGGCAACACTCCTACATGCATTATACGCATAATATAATTTCAGCAATTTTTAAATATACAGGGAAATTATGTGTTTTTACCTGTTCCAATCTTTCTTTCTCTTTCATACAAATATTTGGTGGAAGAACGTATAAAAACCTAGTGAGCAAATCCAAACCTTCGCCAGTAACACTAGATATAGTAAATATAGGTACAACATTTTGAGACGACTGCGTTGAACTTGCTGTAATAACATCGTCATCAGATTTAACAACAAGAGGAACCTAAAATTGAAAGGAAAGCCAGATATAATTTCAGTCAGACAGGTTGATTTGATTTCTAGTTAGATAATAAACATGTAACGTATAATTTACTTTTTTACACCGAATCGATTTCAATACAGACTCTAACCAATCTATAGTGTTATCAGCTGGCGTAATGTCAGTCTTTGTGACAACAATACAAAATGGAAGCATAAGCGCTATTGCTAAATCCAAATGTTCTTTGGTCATATCTAACTGAGTAGGACTAGATACATTTACAGCTGGACTGCTCACAAACAACATGACATGATGTGGACAATATCCACTCAAACCAGCGACGGTAGTTTTTAAATACTTTTTATGTCCAGCCAAGTCAAGGAACGTGATCAGTTTTGATGAGCGATCTCGAATCTCTTCAGCCGTACGGGCTTTTTGATAATTTACAACACCACCCTTCAAAATAAACCAATAAACAATCAATAAACAATAACTATTGATAAAATCATAATTTGTCAACATTTTAATCACCTCAGTGTCAAAACCAAGAATTTCATGAGATATAGAAGATGTTCGGCCAGATCTAAGTTCATGTAAATGTCGTAAAACATTTAATCGAGCACTACCGCGGCCATTATCAAACTCGCCATGGGCTAAGACACCAAGAAGTGTTGACTTGCCAGCATCTGCTCCTCCTATTACAGCAACCATAACTTCTATACATTCTTGGTCATCTGGAACCTAAATAATTATCATACATAATTGAATATCAAATTTTAAATTTGTATAGTCACAATTTAAATTTATCCAACTGAACATAATATTCTTATTTTATATCAAAAGAGAAATTTTATTTTATTAATTAATGTATATGTTACACCCCAGTCATGAACTGAACACAAATCAAAATATCATGTGTCTATATATACACACACATAAATTTAATAAATACTGTTATTTTTATTTTTCATTATATAGATATAAAATATCCTGCTTACACCTAAAATTTAATTAAATTCAATAATATATTTTATTCAATTCTCAATCATTAAAAAATAATAAAAATTTTCCTAGTTCATGAATTGAGCAATTTCACAACTGAAGCGTAACATATACATTAAATAATTCCGCTTTAAAAAGTAATGAACACCAGGGCCCGATATCCTATGTATATTTACTATCAACATCAAAAATATTTAAAATATCTAATCGTGGCTTGTGAAACATTGATAGTTGATACATTTGTATTATACATTCACCACTTTGTATATTTAATATATTGATAAGCAGGTTCTTTACCTATATAAGTTAAAATACAATATATTTTTCTTGGAGATATTCTAGTTAATGAAAACACTATAATTATTAATGAAAACAAAATGTAATAAAAAAAATAGTAAAATCAAGATTCAATTAAAATGCAAATTAATTGTTTTTATAATTGTATAATATTAAAATAATAATAATGTATTGTGTCAACAGTAATAATCAAATGTATATTTTTATTGTAAATGTCAGTATTATTAAATTTCTAAGAGAAACCATTTATCTATTAGTCATAAAATAAGCGTTGTTCTTGTGTTATTTTCATTCGTTTATATTTGATAATACAATAATCATCAATTTAAATTGTACTATGATTTACATTAAGGAATAAACATACATCTAAATTGTGTAAAATGTACAATTAAAGAACCAAAAATCTAAAGTACAGGCAATTTATTATTATGAACCACTCAATTTAAAAATATTTTTTCTTTTTATTATCTACAAAAGGTTTTAAAAGAACCAAATTTATCAATGTACGTAAGAATAAATATTTAAAAATAAGATAATAATTTAATATTAATAATAACATTTTTCAGTCGCCGTAGAATTTGTTTAGTACGCTACTTATTATTATTTATCACGCTTAAATGTTAAATTAATGATCGAGGAAGTAAATTCGAGTACTTAATGATTGAAACTGAAATAATCACAAATCTATATAATAGTTGACGTACTTAAAATCAAGAGTCAATAGTAATTTACGGATCAAACGTTATTGTTAAAAAAACATGAAATTATAATTGTTAAAGAAACTATTAAGTCTCCTTAGGAAACGGCTCCAAAAAAGCAGGTTGTATTGATCAATTAATAATATGGAAAATATGTTTAGAATATTTTGACACAAAGCGCGCGTTAAAAACGATTTTTATGGAACATTAATTATGTACAGTTATAAGGTAGGAGATCACTGTAATTATTTATGAACATATACGTAGCGCACTAAATTTTTGAACAAATAACATTTTTCAAGTGGGTAGCACATTGAAGGAATGCCATAATTTTAATATGTTTACTGTTTTCACAATTTCTTGGCGACTAAACATTCACACAATGACTAATATTCGTTTTGAACAGACATTTAAAATCGTATTTATCTGTTATTAGACGTATTTAAATTTAGCGAGATTAAATATTTAAAAATAAAAATTTTTTTAAAGTTATGTAGATATATCAAAGATAACTGCTATGAATTACAATTGTTTTCTTTTTTTATGTTATCTCTATATTATAATGACCTTCGTCATAACCAACAAAATAATCAACTCGTTAAAACAGTACATAAACATTATTATAATTCAATCGAACAACAAATCTAATAGATAAATTGGATATTCGTTTGTGTGGTCTTCAAAATTAAAAATTAAATTTTTGTTTATAAACAGATGTACATAACAGCAGTTTCTTTACGATTACGATACATAAACTTAACCTTCAATCAAACAATAACAATGATGCCATAGAAAACAAAATTGTAAACAATTTATTGGACAATATTTAGATGACGAATTTTCGAGATATAAAATCAATAAATAGGTAATATTTTACTCTGTAAATCATAAAAAAAAAAAAAATATGTACCTATCGTAATTTTTTTTTGTTAATATCAATAATATATATATTGGTCGAAATGTGAAGAATTTGACGTGATCGAAAAAAAACCTTATATTATTTTATTACCAAATAGCGTTTAATAATAATAAAAAAAAAAAGAATTTTTTTTTTTGTTGACCCAATTGCTAACGATTAACAAATACAAGATAAATAAAAAAATAAATTTTAAAAACTTTATACAAATTACAATCGATTTCGGTAAGTGACATAAATACCTTTCGAACTAAAACTTCGGCAACTATTTTGTCTTTCCTAACGGATCTCTCTCGCAATACCGATGTAGTAGCGCCGAGTTTGTGAGCCATTTCGTGCAGAGTGATCAGGCTGGATTTCATGTCGTCAGCAGATAACCCGGTCAACACGCCCGTATCTTCAACGCCGATTTCATATATGGCTTCACCGTGACCCTCTCTGAGCCGCCATTTCAACTGTAATTACAAACGATATTAATAATAAAAAAAACCCCCATTGAATTACTCCAATACATCGGAGTCTCTCCGGTGATACTACGCATGCACTCGAAACAGAAATACAAATCAAAATTTTTCACTCGCCTGCGTGACTAGATGCTCGAAACGCAATTTCGACGGATTGATCAGTTTCAGTTTGTACTCGACGTTACCCATTTGCGGCTCGGGCGGCAGTCGCGTAGCGTCGTCGTCGTCGTCCGTGGGCCATACGTCGCAATTGGCCGGAGGACTGGTGCCCGGATCGAAGAGGTCCAAAAACGAATCCATCGCTCGCGTCCGATGGCGTTTCACTGCCGACCGATGAAAACCATGTCAAACAGTTGCCGCCGACGAGTTCATCAGGCGTTGACAACGTGCCATCATCGCTCGTTGGACGCGTTCCTACACACACACACAAAACACTCACGAGCGCAGCCGTGACCGCGAAAGACAGTGTGTGTGTGTGTGTGTGTGCGTGCGTGTGACAAAACAAATACGGCCGGACTTTTTTTTATTTATAAAAACGAGACAAAGTAAGGTCGTCCGCCGGGGGGCGATGAGGAGGCGGCGTTGGGCCGAGATCGCGCGCCACCGCGTTAGCCCGGTGCTGAAATCGTATTTATATACAAAAACGGCGGACCGCGTTATCACTTGAAATATCAGCCGCTGCCTCGCGGAAAATCGATGGCGATACGGCGGGGGGAGGGTAGGAGGGGAAAAAAACCCCGCAGCGTTTCAAGGTTGACTACAAACAGGTGTTTCTTTTTTCCGCTTTCCCGCGTTCCGAAAAAATAAAAGAAAAAAAACTTACGGCGCTTGTATAAGGAAACGTGTAACAGTAGTAAGTCGGCAGCGGATAGTACACGATCGAAATACGACAACGACTGACCGGTGCAGTATACCTATATTGCCCGCATTGTAAAATGCACATTATTTTCGATATCACCGAGATATTTCGTAGCCGATATGTATTATTGCGCCGAAACGGGGGGAATGATGACCGACCTGTTGTATCGTTTATGAGACTTTGCACCAGAACACCCGGACGAGGACCACGTTCCGCGCGGTATATATTATTGTTTCGTAGCGCTCAGTGTAACAAAATAGTAACAAAGAAACAATATTGTGTGTGTGTGTGTCCCCGCGCCCGTTTGTACGACGTAATAAGGTGTCTACGATACCCTACTGATAGGCGTGTGTGTATAACGGGCGAGGAGAAAGGACCCAGCGATAATGACGAAACCGAATAATATTCGCAACGTTTTCGGTCGCACACAATATAAAATGGGTCGCGCCGAGTTCACGTAATAATAACGCATTAACGCGTGTGTCAGTGTGTGCGTGCGACGTTACACGTTCGCTTACAAAACGTGCCCGACGATTAACACCACATACGCTGCAATAATACACATATATACTTATAGGTAGGTATACGCAGTGGCGTAATTGCGGCCTGGTGGTGGGCAATGCCTCCGTGGACTTGGAGTGCCTCAAAAGGGGTTCCCTCTCAAATACAATATAGCCGGGGTGGCAAACCTTTTGAACACTACGTGCCAAAATTACCTTTTTTTTTTTTTTTTCGAGCGTGCCATGAAAATATTATATATTTTATATTCAATATTGTAAAAAATCTGTAGATTAAATAATAATAATATAAATATATATATTTTGGCAGCTTACTCTCAATAAACATAGATAACATACTAAACGCAATATTATATACATTATTATTTTATCTACAGATAAAATTGAATAATCGTTATTGACCGATAAAACCGTATGCTCAAAATATTTTTACCTATTATATATAGTAAAATATTTTAATTTTCGTGTGCCCTCAAAATCTTTTCGCGTGCCACCTCGGGCACGCGTGCCATGGATTTGCCATCCCTGCAATATAGTGTATTACAGTGGCGTAGACAGGATTTTAGGTTGGAGGGGGGGGGGCAATGATCAATAAATATTTTAATATTAAAATTTTTTTGCGATACATCAAAAGTTAACATGTGGTGTAGTTTACTGATTTACATGCTATCTCAACAAAAATGTACAATTTCATATAATATAGAAATTTAAAAAGTATGTATTAAATGTATCTAGTTATAAAAAATACATACTATAATTAATAGAAAAGATTACTATTCTTTCATATGAACTGATACGTGATACTACTGACGATAAATTTTTCCTTTAATCTTTAGGGTGACAACTACAATTTTAAAATAATAGAATATGCAATAACAAAATTCATTTTATTTCTTTAGCACAATTTTATTATATATTTTTTAAATGTATTAATTTTTTAACAAATGTAATTATTAACTTAATTTTTTAGTAACTTGAATTAATTTGAAAAAATTTTAAAACAAAATATAATTAAAAATAAAATAAGATGTATATTAAAAATGATTAAAATATATGTAAAAATCGCTGAAGAAGAGGTTGGGGGCAATTGCCCCTTGCCCCTGTAAATACGCCACTGGTGTATTACAACAATTTTTGTACCTATATAACAAATATTTATATTTTTCTAAACAAAATAATTTTCGTTTTGAAATTCACGTCAAAATTAAAAAAAATATTTGAATAGTACTTAATATAAATATCTTGTGAAATGAATTGATAAAGCATAAATATATAGGTATAGACTAAAAGAAAAACTCGATACTGTCCCGGGGCCTCAGATTTATATATACATAATATATATAGTTAGCCGCTGCGTAGGTACGCTTATAATAATACTCGGACCCGGGTAGACGGGCCTAAGGCTTTTTTTTTTTTTATAAACATAATGCCCGTTTTCGAAATATAATCTCGCCGCCAATTGTTGTTTTAGCTACAAAAAAAAATTGTGAAATTAAATCAAAAAGTAATAGTAATAATAGGCGATTCACGGTATACATGGGGGCTCAGTAAGAATCGAACGTTCTCCGCTACAGTTCGTAATCGCGTCAACCTGCAGCTGACGAACGGCGATAGTCTTCGAGCCCTTTTCGATGGTATAGGAAAACTTTCTATTTAAGCCTATTAGTATATACCGTACACGGCGTAGACAAGTAAATTTTGGTGCCGAAAAAAATATGAACGACCCTCAGACCTAAGTTTATGGTCCACGAGAGTTTATTCACGGCGGCCTTGGACGTACTATATAATATCCCCGCAACGTAGATCCGTTGCATTGGCGCGTTTTTATGAAATGAATGATATATAAGGGCCGAGGATTCCGCCGCATTTTTTGTGTCATCTCGTCTGACCACAGATTAGATGAATCTAATCTGTCGTCCAACTATAGACGAGCATAGTAAATTAACGCGTTTACCTAAACACGCTCTGCCGTCGTCCGGCTTTTTTCAAACTGAAAAAAAAGGCAATTTTAAATCGATTGCATTTTATATATTATAATTTTGGAAAAAAAAACCGAAGACGTGAGAGCATAATAATATATTATATGGATAATGTTCGCGCGTCTTTGAAATCTACCAATTTTTTTTTTTAATGCTATACAAGCCTTTAAGGCTTTTTGCATGCTTCCACCAAGTTCCTCCATCCGTTCCGGTCCAATGCGTCATCCAATCGTTTTGAGTTGTCGGTGTCTAAAATATCCTTCTTTACCCTGTCTAACCATCTCTGGCGAGGTCTTCCTCTTGGCCATGTTTTTGTTGGATTTTTGATTAAGACATTTCTTATAATATTTTCGTCAGCTCGCCAAACGTGGCCAGCCCATTCCAAGCGTTTTGCCTTCAGGAATAGTCTTATATTCGGTTTAATAAATAACATTTTCAGATTTTCATTTTTTCTTCTCTAATATTCACCATTTTGAAGTCGAACAGGTCCGTGGATTTTCCTTTCGAAGGTATGTAGTTTTTCTTCGTCTCCTCGTATCGTTGACTATGTCTCACATGCGTACATTACTATCGGACGTAGAAAAGAAGTATACAGTTTCTCTTTCGTACCTTTGGACAAAAGTTTAGAGCTTAGCGTCTTATTCATGGCAAAATACGCTTTATTTGCACTATTTATTCTCAATTGGATCTCATTATGCATATTATTTTTTACGTTTATGTTGACTCCAAGGTATTTAAACTCATCCACTTGTTCAAAGGAGTAAGGGCCCACTTTTAGTGCTGTTTTATTTACTGGACGTCTAGTCATTATTAGGTACTTGGTTTTTTCCTCATTGATAGTTAGGTTCATTCTGTGACTGGACTCTATTAATTTCTCTGTGGCCTTAACTACATCGTTTTCTGTATCTCCTAATATTACAATATCGTCAGCGTACGCTAGCATTATATTTTTGCCGTTCAGCTTTATTTCGTGGCTTACTGATATATCTCTAATAACTTTTTCAAGTGCCAAATTAAATAGTACAGGAGACATTGCATCACCCTGCTTTAATCCAGATTGAACTTCAAATTGTTGTGACAGCTCCCCTTGGTACCGTACTTTACAGTACGTGTTTGAATTGCATATTTCTATCAACCTGACTAGCTTTTCTGGGATTTCAAAATTCCACAGCGCTGTCCATAGTTGTTGTCTGTTAATACTATCATAGGCTTGTTTGAAGTCTACAAATATCATGAACAGGTCCTTATCACATTCATAGTACTTCTCCATTATTTGCCGGATATAGTAAAGATCGGGTCTGTTGTTGACTTCCCTCTTATGAATCCACACTGGTATTTCCCAATTATGTCTTTAGCGTATATTTCTAATCGTTTTAGCACTGAAAGGGATAGCACCTTATAACTTGTGTCTAACAGTGAAATACCTCGATAACAGGTGGTAGAAATCTACCAATAGGTGTTGAAATTCTAAATTCCATCCAAAACAATAGCAATTTAGCGTCGTATATTACGCAGTATTTATCACAGAATGCAAATCATACTGGCTACTGAATATATTATAATCGGAGCTCGAATGCTATAATATAATAACCCGAGAAAATTCGTTGAAATATTCATTTGAAACGGAAGAAATATACGCGCGAAAATCTTTTCAACGCGGTTGATAATTCTATAAATACGGACAAAACGGTGAAAATAGGTATATAGCTGGTAAATAAAAAAAAAGGAATATTTTGTTTTCCGAATTTTCCGACTTGGCACAAACATATTTTTATAAATAGAGAAGAGTAAAGTACGAGGAAAAAAACATTTTTCCACCGACGACACCGGTATAACGGCCAGAATTCATTGATTTTTAAAAATAACCAGAAATGTTTACGACATCGACGTATTATTTGTGTACGGCTTTTATGTTATATAGACTGCAGTAAATGCATGAGAATTAATATATAAACGCACTGGAAAATGGAAATACTAATATAGGTAATAACAATAAAATTATTAATATTCTAGAAAAGCCCGTCGCTTGACGCTTTTACAATAACATTGAAAATAATAATAAATAAATACCGTATAGGTCTAATTTTAATCGAATTTCTTTAGTCGTTCTAAAATGCACCGTGAAAAATATGCGAAAATGTGTTTGAAATTGTTTCCACATATTTGCAGTTTTAATTTCGCGTGAATCGAATTTGTGTCGCGCGAATAAAATACGTCATAATATAACATCTGAGCCTGGATTTTAATAATATATTATGCTATTGTGTGAAATATTAAAATACCAAATACTATAATATAATATACAATATTATAGTAAATTCTTTAATTTTATTTATAAACCTTATATTAAAGTATATGAATATACTTTGAAGTATTAAAATATAGAAATCTTCTAATACCGTGCAGATTATTATTATATCGAATCAACCGACGATTATTATTACGTTCGTTCTCCATCGGGTGTTTTTCATATTTTTTTTTTAGAAATGTATTAAAAACAGTTGGGGTAGAACGTGAACAATTTAGGTACACATTTGAGTTTTTGGAATAATTACTACTATTTGTATAAATAATATGTTTTTTTTTGAAATATCACTAAACCATAGACTACTTCGTCCCTTATTAATATCAAACCTACCACATAAGAAAAAAAATATATATATATATATATATTGATATCCTCATCATTCCTTTGGCCTCTTATGGAATCCACTTTTAAGGAGCGTCCAAAAACTCGGAATTATACAGTCCTTTTCCTAGTCGACGTCTATCTAGGAACAATAATAACCGACGCCCCGCGGGCATGCAAATAATCAAACTTCGTACTACACAGATAACACGAAAATGTGCTTCGTATAACGACCTATACACAATGACCATCTCTGACCAAGCGTCGATAGGATAAAGATTCTGTTGAAAAATTACGTCGCTCAAATCCTTTCCATTTCAAATTTATCATTTTATCGATCTACTCTATACAACACGTAGGTAGACTATATCTGAAATGGAAATGGCATAGATTTTCTATTAAAAAAAAAAAAAACAATGGTCTATATACATATATATATATATATACTATTGAACTCTTGATTACTATATAAACGTCATTATTACTTTTGTATACAAAACTGCCGAGTATAATAAGTAACTGTGGATATTTTCTCTAGTCACGCGAATCCCGCAGTGTCCAAAACTCCAAAATAATTATCGAATTTACTTATTGTTGTGTTTATTCTGGTAAATTATTTAAAAAAAAAAAAGAATGTTCCGTGTACAATTATTCCTAGTGGCCGAGTATTATATAATAATAATATACACAATAATAAGAAAAACGATTCAATACATTTTTTTTTCTGTTCTCGTAAAAGCGTACGCGTTAACAAACGCGTAATCGCCATTATACGTGTTAAATAAGCAAATAGGAGGTTCTAGAAAATATATAATATAATATGTAGTAGGTTGGTAACACGTTATAATAAAATATATACATATTGTAATAAATAAAAATTATTAAAACGGTTAAGTAAAAAAAAAAAAAAAAAATGTATCGGCAATTATCATCCCGCGCATAATATAATGGGTACATTAAACACTCGTCAAACTCCCCTCCTGAATATTCGTTTGGACAACACCGAAATATTATAATTACGGAATAAATGACGACGTCAATTATATTGGATCCGCGACACGTTGGCGTTATATAATTATTTATGAAATTTAAATGAATCCCCCGGCGAATTCGGTTCCGTAACGGAGACGGACGACGAAAACGAAACCGTGGCGGCCGGCCACAACGACGGACACCGGCGCACAATTGTGCAAAGCGACGTATCCATTCAAAGGAGAACACATCACCACAGTGGTTGCCGGCGGCGGCGGCGGTGGCCGCTGCTGCGGCGGCGGAAGAGTAGACACGTTGGGACGCGAGACGCGCATTCTGGCGGCCGTGTTTGCCGCCATATTATACGGCGTTAATAACATTATCGCGGCCAGTCGTCGTTCGACGAACGTTCGCATCCGCATAGACCCGACCCAGTGCTGCCACACCGGAACAATCGAATTGTCTCCCGTCCCCTTGTCGGAAATAACATCATGGCCGGCTGCGGGTTTTGCGGAAAATTACCGCGTCGAACCGAGCGGCGCCGGACGTTTTGCGGAAATTTCGCGAGAACCGACCGCACCGAGCGAAATTCGTAAATTCCGTACGGAATCCGTACCGAGAAATCGTATCCGCCGCCGCCGCCGCCGCCGCGTCACACGCGCACACCGGGGAGACGGGCGGGGAGGGGGAACTCGTTTTGCCGGCACTGTAAAAAGTGGTGATACGAACAATTTTTTTTTAACCTTTCATTTATTTACGTGAACTTTTTCGTTTTACGTGAAATTTTTACTTCTTTTTTTTTTTTTTCCCCGAAAAAATGGTGAATTCCGTTTGGCGTGTTAGTAAATAATAATCTATAAAAATTCCGTTTCTCACGTAACAAAACCGCGTTGACCGCCGTCAGTCCACCGGCCCCGCCGAATCGGCGTATCCCGTAAATCGTGTACGTTTTTGGTTGTTTTTTTTTTTTTCCCCGTGTACCGTACAGAGAGATAAAGTGTGTGTGTGTGTGATACGCCCGTCCATTGTTGTTTGCCACCGTTTCAGAGACCACTGTGCGTCTGTTTGGTCAACAAACGCGAACAGTCTGTGAGTAAAACAAACCAACACTTACCACATAAAAATACGTTTACTGTTGAAACACGAACGGAGTATTGTTTTGTTGTCGTTTTATATAAATACATAAATTAATTAATTAATAAATAATAATAATTAAAAAAAAAAAAAATTTAAAACCCGGTATAAGTAACGGTTTAAAATGAGTGACGAGAGCAACCCTCGTACGTTGTATGTCGGTAATCTAGACCCGTCCGTCACCGAAGAGTTGCTGTGCGCGCTGTTCACGAACATCGGCCCGGTGAACGCGTGCAAGGTGATCCGCGAGCCGGGCAGCGATCCGTACGCGTTTCTCGAATTCGACACTCATTCGGGCGCGGCCACTGCGCTGGCCGCGATGAACGGCCGGCTGTTCTTGGACAAAGAGATGAAAGTGAACTGGGCCACGACGCCCGGTAATCAGCCCAAGCTCGACACCAGCAACCATTATCATATATTCGTCGGCGACCTGAGCCCCGAGATCGAGACGCACACTCTGAAAGAGGCGTTCGCGCCGTTCGGAGAGATTTCCAATTGTCGTATCGTGCGCGACCCCCAGACGCTGAAGTCCAAGGGGTACGCTTTCGTGTCCTTTGTGAAAAAATCCGACGCCGAAAACGCTATAAACTCGATGAACGGCCAGTGGCTGGGCAGCCGAAGCATCAGGACGAATTGGTCTACAAGAAAACCTCCTCCGCCCAGAGCGCCGAATAAGTACAGCGGTTATCGAGCGGTGACGTTCGACGACGTCTACAATCAGTCCAGCCCGACAAATTGTACAGTGTATTGTGGAGGCATTGTCGAAGGTCTGACCGAAGAGCTTGTTGAACAGGTGTTCTCACGCTTTGGCACTATTGTGGAAATCAGAGCGTTCCGCGACAAGGGGTACGCGTTCATTAAGTTTTCGACAAAGGAGGCGGCGACTACCGCCATCGAAGCTGTGCACAACACCGAGATAAACGGACACCCCGTCAAATGTTTCTGGGGCAAAGAATCGGGCGATCCGAACAGCGCTGCTAATCTGGCTGCTCAGGCAGCGGCCAGTACAGACACTCCCGGTGGTCAGTACTCGTACAATATGGCGTACAATCAAGGCGTGAACTACTGGTACCCGTACGCTCAAATGCAAGGCCAGTACGTTCAAGGCATGCAGACCAGTTACGGCGGAGCCGCTGCGTACAGTCAATACACTGGGTACCCGTACCAAATGGCCAACGCCGCCGCATATCAAATGGGCAACGGAACCGGACAGGCTGCTAATGGGCAACAGATGTCTACGCCGGGGAACATGCAAGCCGGCGTTTATTCAATGCAGTATCAAAGTCAGTGACAACAGATAAAATAGATTTCTGTACACGTTGAAATCTTGGAATGTTTTCTCATTTGTGCTCTGTATATATATATATCTAAATAAATACTAAAATATTAGAAAACAAATGTATGAAAATAAACATTATAAATTAAATTTAACCCGCTGTTCCATTATTTATAGCACATGGCCCCCATTGTAAGTTTAAAAAAAATAAAAATAAAAATATATATTTTTTTTTTTTTTTTTTATAATTTTGCCCCCTCATTCTTTAATAATTATTAATATAGGTATATTTATATTTAACATATATATTATATACGTATACCTATGTATACTAGATTATGTTATCGCAATACGTTGTTAATTCCATCTGGTATAACTATAGTATGACATTTTATTAATAGGATATTAGGCATACTTTATTTATATAATAATAATAAAATAATATTACTTTTAGATGGTTATTTCTATATTATAAGGTTGTATAAAATATTTGATGAACCGAGGACGCATTCACCATTTCAGTTAAGTCAACTGCGAATTTTGTATGATTATGCTCTATTTTATTCATGTATTTGTTATGTTTTATCATAATATCTATTTAAAAATAACTATGTGTATATATATATATATATATATATATATATATACATACATACATACACATATAATAATATAATCTAATATTTAATTGGAATTAGGTGTCTTGAGCTAAATATAAAACACGTTGTTAATAACATAATTTGTATGAGATACAGTGTTGATGATGAAAAATAACTGAAAAAGTATATATATATATATATATACTATGTGTATTTATAATATCGATTCTTGTGTTTTGTATACTGGTACAAAAATAAATAAATAAAAATGAAAACTGATTAATCATAAAAATATTTTGTGAGAAATTGTGACTTACAGATAAATATAAAAATAATTTTTTACAATACTATTATAGTTATTATTATATTTAATATTGTGTATTATTGAAACGTGTTTCATTATAGGTGTCTGAGATTCATTTGTAGTTGTATTTTACATTTTGTGTGAATTCCATTTTGGGATGGAACGATGTTAAAGTCTAATATTTACTGTGTATTCATTATGTTATATTATTAATAATAATTAATACACACTATATCAAATATATCATGTTTAAATCATTTTTTTCAATAATATCCTTTTACACATTATCTTGGTAGAAACAAAAGTGAATTTTTACTCGTAAATGCTTTTCAGGGTGGATTATATTTGTTTTTGCATTGAACAACGTCTGAAGACTAAAAAAAGAATACCATTTGAGTGATTGACTTTGATCAGTGTTGTGTTCCATTAGGTATCTGCGTTTTGTTTGTTTAGTAGAGTATAGTATGTTTTATCCATTTTGTGTTTATTGTCTATTTTATTAGAAAAAAAATGTATGTATATATGTATATGTATATCCTTATTTGTATTGAATAAACACATCATTTAGTTTACAGAACGCAATGTTGAAAAGATGAAAAATGTTTTCAGAAAATGTATGGTTATTAGTCGTTGGAGAACACACATTATCGCGCTATAATTATGAACATTTTGTGTCCAGCGGGCTTTTTATGTATTGGATATTACATACTATATTATAGTCTGTGCAATTAAAAATAAATAATAGCAATGATAATGTTTGAAACAAAGGATTATTACAAACTGAGAGAAACAAATGTTTCAGGGTAAATGCCCTACCATTCGTTCATGTCCACTAAGACGGAGTACTATATGGATACTTCTTATTATAGGCTACTGGTGGAGGCATTTCCTGAAGGTAATAGGTATATTTTTTTCATTTAATTTTACCAATTAAACCGTGTTTTTTTTTTATAGTATGGCCAGTGAAATTAAAGCCGCAATTGTCACTACTAGTGGTAGGATTTTTCGTCTTGTGTGTTTAAAATGTATTCTATTGTGTTGCGGAGTACGCTATATCGCAGAACAGTATATAGTTCAGAAAAGCACATGAAAAAGATTGAACACCTATAAACAAAGAATTCATAAAATAAAATCCTGATTCTATAAAATTTCACCACTAGGAGCAACAACTGCAGATCCTAATTTCATTGGCCGCACTATAATGTGTTATTCTGTACAAAGTGATTTTTTTGCTGATTTTTACTGATATACCATTTGAAATACAAATTAAAATAAATTTTCAAAACACTATTCAAGTTATTTCAATTAATCCATAACAGTTATATTTTTTATAATATTGTCTTCAATGTCATTATTGGTATAAATAACAATTCACTCGTACCATAAAGTTAAAATTCATAATAATATATGTATAATATGATTTTAACCTTAATTAGGTAGCACATTTATTTATTTAAATATATACACACACACACAGTTTTAAATTATTGTTATTGTTATTATTTTTCAGCTTACAACCCATTAAGAGCCAACATCACTCGCCACACACCTCCGTTTTGTTCTCTAATCAGTATCTTTAATTTAAATGGGCTGGTCCACCGTTTCTTTATTCTACTTTTGATATCTAACGTTTGTTTTGTTTTACATTGTAAACTTTCTCTGTATGACTTAAAATTGTTCATTTCCTTTAATTACCACGAGTATACCACTTCTTAATTTTTATTATTACTTAAAATGTACAATTTATATTTATTATTTTTAGAATTCTGTCTCAAATTTTGATAATTTTAAATATTTTTCATTCACAAATTAAAGACATACATAAAACTGTTGAAGTATAGAAAATTACATATATCTATAAATAAGACTATAATATATATATGTCTATAAATAATATAAGTAAAACACAGTGGTCGTATGTTTGAGTCCTATTAGACTCAAAAACCATTCGATCGATTTCGCTGAGACTCACAGTTTGTATTCTTTTTCGTGCTGGGAGTGTTTAGAGAGTGAATTGAATGAAATCCAATTGGTAGCGCTATTTCTTTTACAAGAAGAAAGTGGAAGGTCTGCGTGAAAACAAGGTGTTTGTATTCTACATAAAATGTTCATAAGAAAATATTGTTGAATAATAACTTATGATTGGTTACAATGATACCAAAATAACCATTTAAATATTGTTAAATGAGCGTCGGTTTCAGTTTATCTAAATCAAATACGTATATTATTTGCAATCATGGTATCTACATGTTCACCGTCAAATCTAATATTCTAATGAAATTACTAGAAAACTATAAAGATACTGACTATGCTGTTTTGCAGCGATTACGTATGAGATGTTCAAATCGCGACGTGCAATTTACATTGGAAATGTATAATGAAACATTGATTTTGATTGAAGACAAATTTTTGGCAATAATGTTAATATTAATAAAATGTGATAAAGCATTAAGTATCACAATTAAGAATGGCATCATTGTACAATCAAATATTCAAAAATTACATATTATGTTACAATAATGCGAACAGCAAATAATCAAAATGGTGGAATGTATTTCTTGGATACATCAGGTGACAGAGGAAAAACATTTCTCATTTTACTAATATTGGCAACCATACTCTCATAAAAATAATATTGCATTGGTATTTGCATTATTGGGAATTGCTGCAAATTTTCTGAAAAAAAAATTAACTGTTACACAATTCAAGTTCATATATATATAGCTGGTCAGCTGATAATATTGTAAATAAAATTTAGACAGTAAACCTGTTCATGGACGAAGCCGGATAATTCAGCTAGTTAGTATATAAGCACATATATTTGACTATAAATAAGTGGGGTTTATGTTCCTCAATTCAATGAATTAGAAACCAAATGAAGAATTTTAATAATCGAATTGTCAATTGGGAATTTTTTATAAAAATTTCACAGGTATATTCAACATTTATATCAGTTTTACATACAAATTTGTAATATATTGTTACTAAGTTTGATCAAGTACTTGTATATATTTTATGTCACTACTTGTACTAAAGGATTATTTAAACTTTAAAATGATATCGTATTTTATATTTATTTGGAATGTGGTCTATGATTTTGATAGGTATGTTGTCAAAATAGGCGCCTTATTTACATTTTTAAGATATTAGTAATGCTGTGCATGGTACTCAATATCTATAAGAGAAATAAATTAATAATTATACATTATTATAGCTTAATGATTGAGCTTAACTTTAAATTATTCAAACGATTATTACTATCTAAATCTAATAATTGGTATTATGTATAATTAGTTGTATACAAAAAAATTATTACATTTTTCTTAAACATCAATCAGCAAATGCTTACTTAATAATATGATTAATAATTTATAAAAAAAAATGAAAACACTAGGCATATTGAGAATAAGACTATTTAAAAGAGCACGAGGCATTAAAAGTTTAGACCAGGTTATGATACCTACTGTACACCTTAAGATGTTTGTTCAGACTCCGGATCGAAGATTCCTGTGTCTCAACCGCTGTGTTTGTACAACACCTACTGCCCTGGAATTTCAACGCAATGCTTCTGATGTTGAAATTTGGAATTCCAAACGCATACGACTCAGGATTGCACCATTTAGATTTTTACATTCCAGGTTTTATACTTGTGTAGCTTTAATCATATAACTTAATTGGCATAATACCTACCTACATATTTTGTAAAATATTTATATTTGTATATTACGAACAGTGGCAAATTTAGGATTTTGTTTTAGGGAGGAAGAGCGCAAGTTTTCAAAATAATATTGTACACATTAATAAAAAAACATGTAGGTATTTGTAAAAATGTATGTATTATTAATTAATTATACATAATTATTAGTATAAATATCGGATAATTAAGTAGGTATATTGGTATAAAATAAAAAAAAAAATCAGCTAAACTAGGTATACTGTAGAAACCATAACACGAAATCAATACCTAATAGTTGTTCATTGCAGATAAGAATATTTGATGGTCCTGTGGCGATTGATGTCGGTCTTTTGGTTTATTTTTTGTATGTTAATGGCGATAAGATAATCTAGATTTCTGATGACTATATAAATATAAAATTTAGTTATTTATCAAAACAAGTATGGTCGGAAATTCGTTTACAAAATTATTTTGTTTTAAATTCTGTCTATTATAAGTCTTGCGTGACAACTATTAAAAAAACGGCCACCTAGTCGCAGGCCCTCTGACCCATCTCTTAAATCCGCTACTGGTTACAGAATACACAGTGTAACAATCAATGACACCATTAGTGGAGGCTGAAAAGAAGATTGACCAGGCGCATATTATAGTTTTTGTTATAGGTAGGTACCTATTATAAATTTTATAATTATACGAGTCTCGAATTGTTAAAATCATATTAATTTTTTAATGATAACATTATAAAAATAATAAACACTAGGTAGGTACCTCATGTTGTGACTATACTCGTATATATATATAAAGTAAATATTGTTTGCGGAACATAAAAAAATGTGTAAAATTACATTATAATGATAAAGATGTGATTACCCATTTAAAACTTATATTACTTTACTTGGGATTTTTGAGTCTTGACAATAAAAATTTGTGCGTATCGTGCGTAGTAAACCTAAACCATATGTTTTGTACATAGGCGTGACTAGACTTCATCCGCAGCGGCAGCCTAGCTAATGACCGGCGCCACCTTAATACACCGAAATAAAATATTCATCATCGCAAGAATCAAGACTCAGACTTCACATAAATACGAAAAAACAGGGAATAATATTACGGATTACGGTTTAACAGTATGTCTGTGTTTGAGAAATGATATCGTCAATATCTAATAATAGATGCGATAGTGTATGGCAGTCTTTATATACTGGGTTTTTCAGAAGTCGGGTGTGGTCGTCACCACCACTTCCTGCCATGTCTACGAAAATTATCTGCCGTCAATAGTTTTAAAAGTAATTCATATTTCTCATAAATTGTACCAGTTGGCATTTGACAGTTACCCGGTACCAGCATAATAATTACACGATATTATATTGCGATTTGCGATAAGAATCATAAATAAACGAGTGCATCAATTCAGAAGACATTTTATTTTTTTTTTTTAAATAAAAGTTGCAAATCACCGACTCTTAACTCGGTTGACCGGCGCCTTTCTAAAATTGCAGGGGCAGCCCAGGCACCCTAGGCTGCCACCGTAGTCACGCCTATGGTTTTGTAATACAATAGTGCATATTATCTACTAAATAAGAAAGTATCGTTGACTGTAATGGAAGAATTTTTATTTACAATAAATTACATAATTGAATTTCATTGATATAATATAATAAGTACATCACATTCAAAAGGCATATATATATATATATATATATATATATAATAATACAATAAATTCTTAAAATACTTACGATTAAATAACTGTAAAAATTTAAACAAATATCGGTAAAAATAAGCTGTGCTTATAATATTGGTTAATAAATAAACTATATAGGTATTATATACATAAAATGGAAAATTAGATTATATATACATACGTATATAGGGATAACTGGACAAGTGCTAGGTAAAATTTAAGCACAACTTATTTTTAACTGAATAAAATACAGAGTTCCAACAGTACATTCTACAATAATATTTAAATAAACGAACGGTGAACATTGTCTTTTTGATTTTAGAACGTATAATTATTATAGAATGTTTTGTGTTCAATTAAAACGTATAGGTATTTGTAACGAACACAAGACCTTATATTATTAGTAGTTATATTAGTAAAACGAACTAGGCGGCGAGGTAAATATAATTATAAGGTATGTAGACATTAAATGTATATTTTAGATTTTAATTCGTATACAAATACAAACGGGAACGAATATATAAAATGACTCGTGATATTAATATAATTAAGAGGTATAGTTAAGGTATTCAAGGCTGGGCAAGTTAGGTAACGATTTTTTTTTGTGTCTAAAATTCGGTTGACCAATTTTGTTTCGAGTTACAAAAGTCGATTTAAAAATTCAAAAATACCTAAGTACCGTAGTTAATAAAATACCGTTAATTATTATGTTAGGTACCTAATTTTTTTTTGTACGGAAAAATTCAATCATTTAGACAAAAAAAAAAGTTCCCAACGATTAACGATTTATGGGTATGAAGTCTGAAGGTGTTTATTCTCGTTATAAATGTATCATTTACGCGTTCATTTCGAATCAAACCTTGGGCCATGAAAATTCAAAATTCAATTAATCGGTCGGAAAAAAACGATTTTAATTCGAGGGAAAGTAATAAGTTAATATATTAAAAGGAGTGTAAAATGTTAGATTTACTTAAATGTTTTAACGTGACTTTTAGCTTTTGCAGTGAATGCCCAGCCTTTGGCATATAGTTGTTGTATTAGTATGTGTTAGTCATTGAAGGTTTTTTTGTAGATCTCGTACAACATTTATATGTATATTAGAACATTTCGTTATCTATATATTGGAAATAACAATTTATTATAATAATATAAATATACATATTTGTATTCAATAATTTTTTGAAGCTCACGACGTGTCAGTAATAAAATATAATAACGTTGACGAAAAAATAATAACTAAAACAAAACTGAAATAAAAACGAATAGCATAAATTTTCTTTGTATCGTTTATTTATGTAGGTATAGCGGTAAAGGATTCATGAGAAATGCACTTGTAGTACGATTTATTTTTGATATGTGTTTCATTATATATCGACGACTACTACCAATTCAATCCGCTAAATTGACATTCTTATAAAAGCGTACTTATATATAAGTATAAATAGTTTTAAGAATATTAGCGAAAAAATGTATTATTTTGAACGTTATATTTATATGTCGAAGTGTAACGATTTCGAAATGGGATCCCTACTCGTACAGTGATGGCGAGAACGAACGATATAAAAAGGTGAAAATTTTATTTAAAAATCACTGAATGACGTATGAACAGTCTGTTTGAGAACCTTATGTTTTTTTTATTTTACAGTTATTTCACAAGCGAATAAAAAACTCACTATAGTTGTAGAGGAACTTGGGGCAATATGACGACAGTATATAGGACAGTCGGTTTTCTTCGTATTCGGCGACACTACTGCAAGAACGAAACGTTTTTTTAAAGTTACATGAAGGTAGATTTTATTAGAAATTATCGTTAAATGTTTGATGAAATCATGATGATCAAGTTATAAAAATGTCCATTTCCACTGCTGTAATACTTATTAAAAAAACTCAGATTTATGGTGAGATTGATTACTTTTTTTTTTTTAATAAGCATTGTACCAATAATATTTTCATAATTGTTCATCTTTAGTTTTATATGTAATATTATTGATCAAATTTTCTATTTGGTAGTTTTTTTGGAGACGCTGTCTCATTATGCCCCGGGTTCCCCATACACCTGGATTTTTACTAAGTGCATATAATATATTGTTGGACATAATAATATTAACAAGACCGATAAATACAAGAAAATTTTAATGATTATATTGGGCATAGAACACTATATTATCGTCAAGTCGATAATATTATATATATTGGCGTATATCTAATTACGTGAAAACATATATAAGCATCCGATAGGAAGAACACGTTATTTGGACACTATTTTTTTTAGATTACCCTGTAACGAACAGAAATTACAATAATATTACAATGACTTATGGTAATAATAATAATAATAATATAACGTCGAACCTAAATATACCTAAATACACAATTTAAATATAATATTTATTGCGAAGGAAACGCGTGTATTAATAATATTTCAATAACATCCGTATATGTTTTTTGTATTTCATTCCGCGAGCGAATCTTCATAATATTTTCCGTGTTGGTGAATTGATTAGAAACAAAAAAAAAAAAATACGTGTACCTATTTTTGTTTCGAAATTTCATCGCTCGTGTATTATATAAACTAAAATTCGACGGCAAAATATAATAATTAGACGACAATATATATTGTTTTACGTACATATTCCAACGCGAATTATTTATAGATGGATATAAAAATGTCGGTATAAGACGTATTCTGCTGGAGTCCGTTTCGGCGGCACCCGCGCGTTTACAGCTACAATATATATGCATAAGCTCCACATATAATGGTCGACTTCAATTGGCCGAACGTTTATTATCGTTAACATACATGTTTTTGGGAGCATATTTTAAATAATGTTTATCGTGTGACAGTGCTCGAATTGGGGGATGCGCAGGGGGACGGAGCTCCTCTACTTTTTTTTTTGCGTACCCCAATTATGTTTTTTTAATGGGTCGGGGACGGCACAAACTAATGCCCAAAATAATTTTTCTTAAAATGTGAATTTAAATATTGTTGTCAATGATATATTGAAATTTATTATTTTTGAAATTAAAATTATTTTTGATATTAGTTTATTATCTTTTCTGTTACAGTTTGTAGTGTGTAAATATTTACTATAAATTATTGTATACATCTGTGGCCTAGACTGTGTTCTCATGGAACGCAATGTTATCAATTTCAGTTATCACTGTTAAGGTTATCACTTATCATTTATCGTTGTTTTTGAATTTTTCGAACGAAATATCGATAATTATTATTCTTTTATTTTCTATACTGTTACATGTAGGTATTGTTAACAAAACGGGAATTTTAATTATATGAAAAAATTGTTTCAAGTGTTTTTTTCAGAATGTATGAAATGTATGGGGTGAATTTGTGTGAACATAAATTTATATATTACATATATATGGATTACACACGTATTTTGAATTTAAAAATGTAGTATTTAAAAAAAATAATGCGGGGGGTGTGGGGGGAGGCGAAGCCCCTCACGGGTTGGTTTTAAATAATTCTGCACTTGGAAAGCAGTTTTTAAATCGTAAGATTGAGCTCCTCTACTTATTTTTTCCCAATTCGAGCACTGCCGTGTGATGTTTCAGTCAATTTTTCTACCGAGGAAATTCATATAAAGAGAGGAATCCAACACCTCTGCAGTCAAACGGTTTTTATTCAATTTCTCCCCTGCTCCCCTCAAACCCTATAAATGTTTTGCACGAGAAACGCGGTGAAGGGAAGACAATATCCTTCATCAAAAATTCTCCATTGTCGATAGTAGTGAAATATTAATGAAATAATCGTAACAAACGATATTTACCTATTTGTGCAGTCTTTCACAAGTACGGAAGTAAATTGTCAAAATTATAAGTTTGATTCATTTAAAAAATATTTTTGTTTATGAATTCTTGACTCTTGTATAAGTAGTTCTAGGTTCTGAATTTTATTCAAATCATTCAGTCACAATAAATAGGACTGTGCTTGGTCTGCAGTGGCACGCTCTCACTCATAGCTGCATACGAGTTCCGTCCCAAACGTAAACGTTGGAATATATGGTATACTAGTTCCGTCCTTGTAAAAAAAAGGTATATATCGATTCCGTCCCGACAAAAAACATACTGATTACGTCCTTCAGTTTTAAGGCGTTGTGTATAGGCAAATTAAGGAAAAAGAATAATTTATCAATTATGTTTAAATATATTTCAGAAGTAACTTAACTAATATCCGTTATTACGTCAGTGATATTTTATTATTGTTGCGTATTTTTAATAAGTATTGAAAATGAGGCACAACGAGCTTCGTGTCTTGCACTTTTCTGGGAAATTGAATCGGTTCTCAGCGTATAACAACCTTAAAAGAAAATTTTAAATCTGAAAATATATTTGGATTCTATATTTCTATAGGTTCTTTACAAGAGAACGTTGAAAACAGATGTTTTATATTTTGACTAAACATTTTTATAATTTTTTTGACTTGTGCGTGCGTGTACAAGAAGCATACCTACTTGATTATACGAGAACAGATATGAGTATTACTTATAAACTCACGGCTTACATGCTTGTGCATTTTAAATTGCCTATATAAAACTCCTTATAGAAACAGATCGTTTTCAATCGCCGTAAGATTACATACCTGCCAGGACGGAATCGATATAAAAAAAAGATTGTCGGGACGGAACTCGTATGCAGCTTTCATTCACCACTAGATGGCATTAAATCATCCCTGCCAGGGGAACACTAGTGCTACCTATAAATGTTAAAACATGTTCTGAAATAATTAGGAATACATAACATTATAAACATTTGGTTTTTTTTTGAATATGTACTTATTGTTTTACAATCATAATTTTAACAATTTCGTATTTGACAGCTAGAAATTTATTAAAATTAAATGATAATATTTTCATAAACAATAAACTACCTATATTATATATAGGTGAATTTATTTTTGTAATATAATATTCATAAAATGTGTATTTAAATTTTGTATTGTAGGTAGTGCACGTATACGTAATACCTGTTTGTATGACATATAATAACTGCAGCTTAGTATACCACGATGAATGACTTTTCTTCCAGTAATATAATGACGAACATTGACGTGTGTTATATTACGCATAAACTTGTATTAACTACTGACAAATTCGATAGGCCATTTGCATAAATGCTATGTAAACCAATTTAAATTGAGAACACCTATATTTTCTTCTCACTTTATTTTATACGTTTTTTTTTTTATATAATAATACTACGCATAGGTATATGCGGATATTGGACACAGTTGTTAATATATTTAAATGTATAAAAATGAATAATTATTCTGTATTTAAATTATTCCGTATTACGTAGAGATGACACAAAATGTTAACGACAATATATTGTGATAAAAATTAAAACCGACTTGACACGAACGGATCATAGCAACCATGTCCACGGCTCCTTGCTCCGCCTGCACATGTACATATCATTCCGTGTACGTTCAACCACAGTTAGATTATTATACTATATTTATCGAATATAATAAACTTTAAAATTTGAATTTTTGCCGCCTAAATTACGTTTTAAAAAAACGGGTATGAGAAAATAGTAGTATCGCGTGTTTGAACTTTTTAGCAGCGCGTGGGCGTGTTAAACGGTTATCGCGGGAAATCGAAAGTTTTTATGGTAAATGTAATTTTTTATTTCGAATTTTAACTACGATGATGGACACACTTAATGAAATGTATTGTCTAACCGTTGAGGTTAGGTTATCTGATTGTGGTCGAATGTATGTATGGAATGATAAGGAGTCGCGTATGTCATTGGCTGCTGTCATATGATTCGCTTGTGATTTGATTAGAATTTTTAAAATCGACCAACCGTAGTGGAGTGTAGCGTAGCGCACAGGTGCCGGAAACGGACTCCAGAGAGCTTATATTATTATCCCGATTATTAGTGGACTTATGGATCTTATATTATGATCGTTTCCAGTTCACGCGTCCATCGTGTTACGATTGTTAAAAAGGTTCAGCGGGTGCAGGATAGGTGCAATAAATTTTTCACCACTCGCAGGATCATTTAAAAAAAAAAAAAAATTAGTTTTTTTAAATGTTCCCTTGTTTTGTCTACCAGTTGAACAGGCTCGCCCGATCTCGCGTGCCCACGCGCATGTTGGGCGAGCGTGGCTCGTTTCACAAAACCGTGTCCATCGTGTCCAACGATTGGAGTATTCCCTCGTCTCGACTACACCACTCGATCAACTCGTCCAGGGTCACGTTCCCATCGTTGTTCTTGTCGATCAACTGAAATCAACAACGTATATTTACGTTTATTATTGTTTTAATAATTATAAGTATATATGTACCTCTTTATTTAACGATATATAACGATTATTGTCGTTTATATATAACTCGCACTATTTAAAATAGAATTACAAATGGTAAAAATATATGGTTTATTCCGTATTATAAACGTTTATAAATAATAAACCAGGAAGGAGTGTAATAAGTAGCAGGGATGGCTAACACTACTTCTAGTTTTAAAAGGAGTGAGTGGAGTCCCTGAGATATAGTTGGTCGCTAGTCTATGAATGACACATTATGTTATATATAATTAAAGACATTAAAGTTACGTTCTGCACTCATCCGAGTGGATAATATGGCTATGGCAATACATTAACGACATCGATAACATTAAACATCCATTGGTTTTATGATGTCAACTGCAGTTTGGAAAAAATTGCCCGTTCTATTTTACAGAAAACACGATATCATAACACGATATTTAAACGTTATGATAAACGATCATTTTCGTCCCCTGCAGGTTGTCCGCGTGCGGTATTTGTGGTACTTCACTGTTTATTAATATTCGACTAATTTATGCCGTTTTCAGACTGTGAGCTATTTTTCATAATTCTCTTCAAAGTCTGAAATTTTTGATTGTGCGGGTTGTGCTGCTCTGAAGTTATCAGACGCAATCGGTTCACCTGTAGAGACTAGAGGGTGGCTGGGTATTGCAGGTTTACTGCGTGCTCATTCCTATAGGATAACAAACATTCGGATAAAACATGAAGAATTCAAGCGAAATATTTACTTCACTATAATAACGCTTTTCAAATGACATCGTTCAGGAGCCGTCTCAGGAATGTGGCTTTATAATTTTTAGCATTAGTGTGACGAACACACGGTTATTTATTATAATATTTTATTTTATTGATGATATTGTTATTATTATTTATTGTATCTTATCTGTGACTTTGGTTAGTGATAAGTTAGGTTTAATGTAGCGTTAAGGTTGGGTTAGGTTAGGTAAAGTAGCGATATTTGGATTTTCCCACATTTTCAGCATGTTTCGTCATCACTTTTTCACTCCCACTCGCTTCCCATACACCCATGCAAATTGTGAAAAGTTGTTTCCGTAATCGTTTAATATTTTTCTGTCATTTGATAAATTATTCTTTTCTTTTCACAAATATAAATTACAGTTTGTGTTTTTATAATTTTCGTATAATACTACGACATTAAAATGACTGATGACGTTAAAACTGTAGTACACGGGCGAAGCCTGGTAATCCAGATAGTATTTATTATGAAATAAATATGTAAATAGGTATCTGTTAATTTAAAATGTTTACAATAGGTGTATTACTCGAGTTAAAGTTAAATTAGTATAAATATAAACACAATAAAAATAATCGCATTTACATCGAAGAGTTTAAATACGAATTAAATTGCTTTTTAATAGGTATTAAAAAAAAAAAATTTCTGTTAGTCGTAAAATATCAATAATTTAATATGTTGTAATAAGTAAAAGTATCTATTTAACTCACATGAAAAATTCGGTCAACGTGATCTTTTGCAGACTGATCATCTACTTGTGGGTTAGTATGTCTCCCCAACATGCTATAAATGGAATGTACTACGTCTTGCATTTCTTTTTTCGTTATAACTCCGTCTTTATTGAGATCATATAAACCAAATATCCAATGAAGTTTCTCTTGTACACTTCCACGAGAAACTTTTGACAATATGGCCAAAAAGTCCTGTACAAAAATAATTCGTTATTTTACAATAAACATTTATAAATGTCCTATATATCAAATTGAATTATCGATATAAATTTATAATGATAAAGAATAACAATGATAAACTTGCGACCGATTATTCTGCAGTTGTATTATAATTTATTAATATTGTCTTGATTGGTTGATATAATGATAGATGCTGTTTGAAAATAAATATAACTTACACGTAGGCACAGGTCGTTTGAAAACATTGTTATTAAAAAATATCTGTACCAAATCAAGTACGTTAATATACAAAAATGCATGAACTGAATATTTCGAATTTAAATATAAATGATGTTAGAATTTAAGATATTTTGGCTTGTCAATGGATGATGTATAACGTATTAGAAGATTTCCATTGTTATTATGTATATAAACTTAATAGTTTCGAAGTTATTAAGTTATTCAATTAGTTATAATAGGTACCCTGCAATTTAAAAATTTTAATCAATTGCATTTTATTAACAAAAATAATTATAAACAATTCTTTTATGCGAAAAACAAATTGTTTTAGAAATAAAAATGATTAATTAGCCACTTTTACAAATATAATAATTAATATTTTAATAATATACACTAATAAGGTATTGTCTTTTAATAGTGAACACTTTTTAAATTAAAAATATATTTAAATTGTTGTATGCTTAACACAGTATACGCAAGTATTTACATTACGTTATTATTATAATGATTAATTATTAATACCTACGGAAAAAACATGTTATTAAAAAATTAATTTTTCAAAATACTTTTGATTTAATTGATTATTATTTTTTTTATGATTAATTATTTTTGTTTCTTGAATGAAGCAAGAATTATATTGTATACACAAGGCTATTTTTTTTGTCACCACGAGCCGGGCTATATTACCGGAAATTTATAATGACGAATACATTTTTATAATATTATTATTTTATATTTTTATGAGTATCTAACTAAACCTAGAATGCCATACCTACATTTGATTTTTGTTAAGCACACATTGCGAGTTATTACTTACCTGTATTATATATTTATACATTATCACATAATTATTTAAAATGTAATATGAAAAAAACTTTTCAATTTTATGACAGTTTTTCAGTGATGTCACGAATAATGCGTCATACCACGCAATATGATACAAGTCTTGAAGAAAGGTTTTCTTTCAGACTTGTTGAAAATCATTGATAAAAAACTTTCGGTATTTTTTGAAAGTTCTTATTTTAAAGATGATTAAAAAGTTTTTCTTTTAACTTTTCATTTGAAAAGACGTAGAAATAAAGTCAAACTAAATTAAAAATACAGGTAAATGATTTTATGAAGAAGGCAAGAATTCCTTGACATTGAAAAAATACAACGTAGAACGAATGTTACATTATAAATCAATCTTTTCGGATACGTCCTAACAGTTGGAAAATATCTAAAGGTTTCCTTAGAGAAAAGGCATAGCTTAAACAATTTTCTTGCCTTTTATAAAATTGTATTATTATTATATAATTGTGAAAAAATTGCAAAATTATTACTATTGTTACTTATTATTAGTCATATTGAACATTAATATTATTTCATATACGCGCATCCCTATGATCCCGCTTGACTTGAATTTCCAATTCAGATATTTACTGTTTTCTATGAACGAATTTCTCATCATAAAATATTTAATAAATTATATCGCAAAATCTTTATAAAAATTTGTGTTACAGATTTAAGTACAGATTGTGTTTTCATATTCACAATTACTACACGCAGGCTCATCGAGAATTGAAAGTGTCAAATCACTTATTGAATGTGTATCAAGAAATATATACCTACTTATTCAGATGTATTTTATTTTGTACTTTTTGTAGGAGGACTGAGCAAAGCCAGTCGGGGCGCCTATATAATATATAGATAGATAGTTATAAATATTTATAACAAGATTGTTGGTGGTAATTTATATTTGGGATTAAATATGTTTGAAGTTAAAACTAATATACTTCACTGCCCAAAATCGTTGAAAACTATATATATACAACATTATAATTATGCATGTATTTTATTATTTATAATAACTGAAATTTCACTTGAATGATTTAAATGTTTGAATGAGATGCCGAGCTAAACCGGATTAGGCAGGTAGTATATTATAATTTAAGAACGTTATGAATAATGGTAATCATTATTATTTGCATGGTGTTTTTGTTTCGTAATATTATATACAATAACACTGATGAGTGAAAAAATTAAATCTCTAGACAATGTAAAGGATTAATTTTGAAGCAGGCGAACGGGGTAAATAATGCAACAAGTAGGTATATATATATATATAGTTTGCTTAGTATTGTTTTTTAAAATTTATTTTCATTTTACGGTTTCATTTATTTTATAAGTATTTTCTGGCAAACGTTTCACGATAATTTGGTGGTGATCGAATTGATTTTTCTGTAGAAATAATTCAGTGACCATTAATTTATTGCTAACTTATTATAATAATTTAATTTTTAGGTATATATTATTATATAAATACTCAGTCAATTTATATAAATAATTCGTTTTATTTAGCAATTAAAATTATAAATTATTATGTAAAAGAAAAAAAATTACCTCAAAACTAATTTTTCCAGTTTGATTTCTCTTGATTGTATTGAACACATATTGGGCATATTGAGAAGCATCTACAAATAAAAATAAATAATTTTGAAACATGAATTATAAAATAGTAAGCACACTTTGGATATCATTTCAATTAAATTATATATTACAGTAATGAATTTGGAAAATTAGATGATAGTTATATTTTCATAAAAGTATATTATTTTTGTTACCAGGTCATATTTATTATTTAATTTTATTGTACTAATTAATATGTACGTAGTTACCCTCAACATTAATAAACAATATCAATATATTAAAATAATAATTGATTGATGACAACACACGAGCTGATAGGTAATTAGAATGATTGGTTTTCGGATTAGTTTTTAGTATAAATTAGAATAGGTCATAATTAAACGGAATTATAATTTGTTTTATATTTTGTCTCCTAGTGTGGGAAACGTGATGTATTTAAATATTTTCAATGCCGAGTGGGTGTACTCATTTTAGATGTATTTTCTTATAAACATTTCGTAGCGGGATTAACTGAAAAAAACATTTTATTCAAATATAACGAGTTATTTCATAATAATTTAGTTTCTATTATATTTTGTACATATTTTAACTACTTGAACTTACCACCTTGAGGAAAAAATTGTGAAAATATGTGTTTGAACGAATCTTCGTCCACCATGCCTGTAGGACACTCCTAAAAACAAAAATACAATTATTGTATTTATTGCAAAACAAATATATTTGTGAATTCTTAATAATATATTTGTACGTTATTTCTTGTTTTAAATAAATAAATAATATACGACCTAATTCTTTAAATGTGCTTATAATTTTGTATATTCAGTATTTTACAAATTATATTTCAAATAAAATACGATATTTTAGGGTTTCTATATTATGAATAGAAACCATGTTGCCCATGTTGACTGTTTGCCCGTCCTGATAATTCGTTAATATGGTAACTTATTGTTACAATATTATGTTTTAATTAAATTTTTAAGATTTATATTTTTGATATTTATTATTTGATACATTAATCTACGTCGTGACCTTTCATGGATATCATATAGTTTAGGACAAAATTAATACATAATTTATAGTAACCCAATTGAATAATGTAAATATTTTAAAAATATACACAATTATAAGCTCAAATAATGAGATTTCCTTACTCATTATATTTTATACTTGTTATATGCGTTCGAATTCGAATAATTTTTAAAACGAAAAATAATGAAACAGTTTTAAATTTTAAATATGATGTATTTTAATATTATATTATTTAGTTTAAAATATTAATTATAAAATTCAACAATTTAGCAGCGTTAAATTTAAGTAAAACGAATCCGTAAAATTATTAAATCATTAAATATTTTCAATTGTAGAAATACACGTTAAAAAAATTTATTTTAATGAAATATTTATTAAGTGACTTTTATTTTATAATTTAAATAATTTAAAATCAGCGAGGCATGTCTGAATAAAATTATTATTACCTATATTATATTTAAAAAACAAAAATAATTAGTGGGGAACAAATGTTGCAAATTTTTATCATCGTTGATAAAGATGTAGGAACACCGATATGGTTATTTGTTGATGATCAAAGTAAATTTATTCTCCACATAAAACCTTTTATTTGTTATTCAAATTCAACAATTGTAGATTCGATATAATAATAAAGAAAAACAAGCATTTCAAATGATCAAAAACACTCATTATTTATCCTCCAGAGAATAAAGTAATTAATTCAATATGGGCTCTTTGTTTAAGTTTTCATAACTCGATATTGTACGGTAATTAATTATTATGTCCCAATTAAAAAAAAAAAAACAAAAATAACAATGACTTAAGAATAATTTTCTTATAATTGAGATATTAAAATATTAAGAATTTTATTTATGGTCTGAAAAAGCACAGAAAAAGAAATGGAAATCAAACTCTGTATTCGTACGCACTTGTTTAAAGCCTCTATAAATAAGTTGGATTTCTTTTTTATTGAATTTCGTGATTTTCGTGAGCTTTGTCAACTCTTCTGGTCTGTATCTTGATACGTGTATATTGTAATCATCAATATCTTCTTCTGTAACACAGAAAACCAAAATAATGTGTTAGTTGTACTGTTTGAATTAGTTTTATTTGTAAATTATCAATTATATTATATCAAAATTCTGATTACAACGGTATTTTTTGCTGGTCGCTGGTTTTGTAAATTCAATGAGTATTTTTCGCTGTCAGTAAAACGATAATATTATCTAAGGGATGTTAGCTATAAAGTAATTGAGGTTTGAAAGTGTACCTATTTTGGAATTATAATTCTTATATTTTATGAGATAATTTACGTAAAATATTGTTGATAATAAAAGATAAAATAGATGTGTTAGTAACGCCAACATATTTTACAGCTAACGAAATTCGAGCAAATACGCCACAATTCCGACATACTGCTTCACCGGGACTCCGCCTTTAGATTAAATTATTCCAAATTAAAATCCCACCCCCGCCTGAAATTCTCCACTGGCGCGTCCCCTTGGTCGACAGATAAAGTCGCATGGATTAAAGTCGTAAATAAAATGAATTTAATGTTAGTAACGTGTCTGAAAACGGGAAGCTATTTGAATATTCGCCATTTTCATAATAATTATTTGCTTTTATTTTGATTCATTAGCATAATATTAATGTGTGTAACAGCAGTATCTACAACAACTGAGTAATTGACCGTTCAATTGAAATTATGATTATTGCCAGTTTGTGTGACTAAAAAATTTGAATTTTCTTTGATCAGAAACACGGTTAATGGTATTCTTTTCTACAAGTTAAAAATCACTGTATTATTTGTATTAAAAATAATTAAACTTTTATTATACGAGTTGTCTTCGTATTATTTTTTGTCCGTAAAATATTTTAGTATATAATATTGTGTAAATATAGTTACACTAAATAACCAAGTACGGAGTGATGGATGTTATGAATTATATTTTATTTTAATATATGAGTAGAATCCTGCAGTTCATATTAAAATCAATAAATTCTCGATAATAATTACCTATTTACAATTTAAGCAGTTGTACCAGAGAAATAATTTTGATGTCGCGTGTTGTCATTTTTTAATATATTGTTTATTTAATTAAAAGTAAATTTAATTTACTTTTAATTAAAAGTAAATGATAAATTAATATCAAAATTTCAACCTAAACTAAACTATCAAAATTATAAGTCATTTTGAACGGAGTTCATTTAAAATCTTACGAATAAATTCAATTTTCGTTAAACATTTTAAGTTTATGTATACAAGTATTAAAAATAATTTTTAAGGTCACTGAAGGCAGTTAGGACATTTAATTATCTATTTATAAAATTTAAAATTATAACTCCAAGAATTATTAATTTGTAATATCCTATTACATTTTTTTCTCGAAATTGGACAGAAATAAAACACAGTGTATAACGTTTACAGTTTGATGATTGTTATTCATACAATTCGTAAACAGTAATGGAAAATTCGAAATTCATAAAACTACATGAGCTTATCCAGTAATATCCTCAACAAAAAAATATTCTCAATTCCGTGTCAAGATGAATTCACAAATGGTCTTTTGGTACACAAAATAAATTTGAAAAAGTGACGCTCAACAATTTATATTTACAAACACCATTTAAAGTGAATATTACATTTTGAATAGTTGTATTTAGGACAGTCTTTTTTATATTTTTATTTGAAAATATATTTGTTGAATATCGTAAGAGTGTAGTTTTTTAAAAGAGAAAACACTTTGAAATAAAAACCATTTATGTTTGGCTAACGTTTGAAATGAAAATAGTACACAATATTTGATATGTAAACGCATTGTAAATGCAGTAGAGAACGTGCTGTTTAATAATATTGTATTAAATAAAGAAATCGTACAACATTTTCAAATTACAAAAACTTCGGATCATAAATATTAAATTAATTCGACATTTATACACGGTGTACCCGCTGATAATTTTAATCCGTATTCTTTTTTTTTTTTGAGGTTTAATGGCAACATTAAAAATGTTGTATCAGACCTGCAAAGATTTAATAGTTCCCTTTTACGGTATTTTTATATTGTTTATGACCGAAGATGGGCGACGAGGGCGATAAAACCTTTTCCGATTTTCATTTCAGATTTTTAATGATGAAATATTTTCCTAGGGAATAATAACTACATCGTATATTTTCCGGTACCGGACCTTTTGAACCGCGGATATGCAATAAAATGCGCCAATGCAATAATGTAGTTAATAAAATATATAGTAATAAAATTCAACGGCGTGTATAACGCGAACATATTTTATCTATTAATTGAATACAACACGTTCAACGTTGTTGTGACATTTGGTTTAACAATAATTTTTTTTTTGTATTACAGTATTATAAAAAAATCAAATTCGAAAAAAATGTAGATCAAAGAGTATTTAATTTCTGCACATAAAACAGAATAAAGTGGTTTGGTTTTCAAACGATAACTCGCCGATTTTATTGTGCCAAGCGCAGTACAAATTTAATTTGAAATAAGTATGGGCTTCTTACAGTCACTGTGTATAAAGGTATAAGAAAACTCGGAAGCCGCGTTCGAGTGAATTCGTCATGAATACATTTATATAATTTCATAGGAAAATACATTTGGTTATGTTCGTAAAAGGAAAACTGAATAAAATTATAAATTGTTTACCTGCATAAGTAAAACAGACATCTACGTCTGTCGAGTTAGTTCTACTACGTACGTAGTATTTTATTTTATTTTACGTCATATTTTGTTACGTTTTAACACGATTACAAAAGGTAGTTTTTTATCATTAATAAAATGAAAATTTAAAAGCTTTTTAGCAGACCTCGGATATTTTATAACCCCCCTTTTTTTTTATACGATTTAAAACCCTCGTGGCTCGTTTGTTACGACATTTATTTGTATAACTATGGTATTTGGGGATGAAATTATGCGAGTACCATTGCTACATTACCTACCTTAATGTTTTTCATCGTTTAGTTTTGTAATAATAATAATAATAATTATTATTATTATTATTATTGTTATTTCCGGTTAAAGGTTATGATAAAATAGATATTAATAAATAATAGTACGTTTGATAAAATATTTAATATTTATTATTTTAAGTTTACAATTTTATTGGTTTTACAGATTTTTACAATTGTGTGTATTTTTTGGACTGTAAAACATATGATTTTATCAATATATTAGTATGATATTGAACGGGGAAACGCATTTCAAACGATCGGAAATGTGGCCATCTCTCGAATATTTTCGAGAGAATTAAGAACAATAATTGTGAAAAAATCGTAACAAGCTATTATTTTTTATCAGTTATTTTGAAAAAGTGAGGTTTGTTTTGAATCGTTTTTGAAATTCGTTAAGGCGAGCATAACGACACGGAAGCCCAACAACCTGTGCGTTATTATAATAACATTATCTCGTCCGCGCATCTAATAAAATAAAATTTTCAATTTAAATTGCAGTCTGTACATATTTTCGTGACTGTGGTATATTTGTGGAAATGACAATGGAGTTTCTTTAATAAATCTCGCAGTTAACACACCTAAGTTAAGTGCGTTTTCCATTTGTAAACTAAAAACATTTTCTTTAACAGGGTCTTAAGCGATTTTCAGCATTTTCACAAATTTGTAAATACTAAAAAATATTTAAAACATAATATTATCATTGTCATGCGTAACAGTATTTCGCTAACCTTCTTTCCGCTCTCTTATTTAAGGAAAATTGAGGGAATTGGGTTCGGAGTATACATTGCTTCAATTCGGACATTACGCACTGACAAAATTATAATGAACCATTGAGTGGTCTGATTTAAATTTTATAAAAACCTCAAGATCCCCTAATATGTCTTCATCGTATACTGACGATGAACATTTTTAATTCGAAAAACCATCTCCGTTATTCTCTAAAAGAGATGTCAACGATCCTATTGAATTTTACAGAACGGAAATCGGACCAGCCAGTTTTAAAATTTCGTCAGAGTAAAAGGTCTCTAAACGTTTTTTTTTTTTACGGTTTTAAAGCCATCTTGATGTATTGAATAATGAAATTAAATATGAACGACGCATACGTATGTAAACTGATTAATAAATTGTTGTAAAAGCAGTTTGTTAACAATGTATAATAATAATAATAATATGTTAGAAATGTACAAAAATCATTATACTAGCCTTGCGCTTTCAGCTTGAAATCAATAAGAAAAATAGCTTTTAAACCCTCCGTACAAAGCGTTAACAACGGGATTATTAGTCCCTAGGTATACATAGAGTCGAATGGGAAACAAAAGCAGTTGCAAATAGAGTAATAAAAGTTGGATTATTAAAGTCGTTCGCAAACCAGAACTGACAAATTCCCGATACTTCAGATTGCGCCTGGGGACCGAAATAAACTTAAATATAATTTATTTTGTTATTCGAATACGCGTACGAAAAAAAAATCATTTATTCATCTAATTTTCCATGTGTACAGTGTAAACTGTAAAGTATAAAATATCATTAATTAAAAACTCAAATAACTGGGATGTGATAGTCAAACTAAATTCCATACTTTATTAGAAAACTTTATATTTACACGTATGAAAAAAAAAATTAATTCGTTATTTATTTTAATAATAAATATGAATTACTGTCTTATAAAACAAACAAAGTGAGAAATGTAGTAGAATCTATATGTATAAAAGTTAGGTTTTTCTGAATAAAATGTTTGACTCAAAAGTAAATTTATTGCACTCTCTGTATCTATACGTTATGTAAGTAGTAATAATGTTTCGTACGATTCTTTGTAAACAAAAAGGTATAGTATACTGGAATAAGAACGCGTAACAAATGACACTTTTATCCGATATGACTACTAAAACGGTTATTGGTCCTTTTGGGAATCTCTGAGATCCCTCCACTAGTTGAAATAAAGAATACAAATTCCGTAACTCTGCAGTAGTCTGTCCGTTTAATCATACGAGTTAGACGCGTGGCTGGGCTTTCAATGACATTTGGGAATTCAGTACTAGTACGCCTACAGAAATTTCAAACGTTTCTTTCGTAAATATGAATAAACAACGCGAATACAAAATATATTATTCGTCGTTGTCGTGATTATTCCCGTCTTAGTGACAATTTATGTGTATATATTAAATAATAAAAATAAAGCTTTGAGCACTGTCAAATTAGAATCGGGTCCCGTATTTCGGCATTGCGCTCCGTTGTCCCGATAGACATCAAACAGGACGTTTTCTTTTATTCCGCTTTTTAGAACAGGTCCCGTTCATTTTCCTTCTTTTCTATTTCCATATAATTAAAAGACTAGTGAACTAATTTTACGACGCATTTTAATCGTATCTACTATAATAAAATAGAGTTGCTTTTCTGAATTTTTGAAAGTTTTTTGTTGTATATTAGTTGATAAGAATCAGAAAGGAGAGTTTAGTTTATATGAATTTGGTTTACATCGTTTAAAAGTGTATTGTAATCGTCAAAATTGATATTTTAGCGATACACAAATTTTTTTTTTGTATTACGATTATTTTATGGGTAAACCTATTTATAGGGATTAATGGGCTGTTGCGTTTCGGCAGGAAATTCATGTGTTGTAATCAAATTATTTTTATACGTCTATTTCATTAAAAAAAAAAGATAAAATTCGGAGGACAAGTAAATTTACAACGTAATGTTTTCATATGGCGGCATTTATAATTTAGCCCAGGGCGGTAAAATGACTAGCGTTACCGGCTCTGTTTACACATACACGCATTAATATATTTAATACTTATAATAAATAATAATCGTTTCACTGCAATATATTAACATATAATATACTTTCCGTACAGTTTTTAAACACAAAAATAACGTTTTTTTTTATTTATAAAACCCTCCCCCTCGAATTTTTCACTGACAACGAAATATATTTACGTTTTTCAAAACAAAAAAAAGATAACGAGCCGTGGGGTGTTGTGAATGTCGCTTATAAGTGAATTACTTGGTTAAAGATTTTAGAGTGCTGCATTTTTATCACTGTAAATTTGAAAGCAACGATAAATCATTGCATTCGATAAAACGATTCTGAACGGAGCTTCGGTGCAATATTTTAGGTATATAACAAAAAAGGAATTCTTTTTATGAATTAAATACCTAAAAATCTATAATTGCTATAAATAGTCTAAAATTAAAAGAAAGTTTTTGAGAATTTTTTTTCCCTCAATATAATGAACAGTTACATATTTGATGAATATTTCAAATTTCTATACCCATTATAGTTTCAAAATTACGAAGAAATAACGACAATCGATTTTGACGAAATCGCGTTTTTACCCTTTTTATGTAATTTTTCGGTAGTTTTTGAGTTCTATTTTTAGGCGCTTTTGAGAAAATCAAAAAAATGACCTCTCTAAAGCATCAACTAGATGCAATTTGTTATCGGAAACAAATTGTGACTGTATAAAGATCGGAGTATTCCTTCTGGTAGAATTTTCGGGTACAGACGTACTTAACCAAAAAAAAAAACACAGCTTTGTAAAACCAATAGATTCCTCGTTCTGCTCAGAATCTAAAATACGAATAGAAAAAAAAAACGTTATTAATTGTGGTATATACACGTAAATATATTATACGCGTTATATTGTGTTTGGCCGATAATCGGGACACGTTTTCGTTGCCAAATTGCCATCGGAAATGTTTGATGACTACCGCGAAGACGTGTGCGGCGGCTGTTGTTACTTGGGCCTAGTCCAATGTCGTGTTCCACGGCCGTCTTGTATCCGTTTCGACGCTGACCGTAGCGAGTTGTGTACCGCGCGGACCGACGGTGGTTCGTGTGTTTACAAACGACCGGTGCGAATTAGCGTGTGGCGGCCCACTCTTGCTGGACGAGGAGGAGAAGGTACGCGGGGTACGGCCGTACGTATATTTTGGCACCGGTCGATTACAAATTAATTAAAAGGCTACGCCGATTGATTTTTCTCCCCTCCAGCTCTCCATCGCCCCTCGCCTCCCATCTCCTGCGGCCAGTGCCGAGTGACGAGCGATCGGTCATTACCGTGCTCGCGTATAAGGACCGAGTCCGAGTCCGGCGGTAATTTCCGTGGACGTATTAGAGAAAGGAGTACGGAGCAAGGATGTGTGCGAGACAGAAAGATCCATAAGAGGTTTTTTCGTGATGGATGAATAAATTGTAATGTTTATTTTTCGAATTAGGACACGAATTAAGATAGACTGGTTGCGGAACGGAGCTTCTCTTCACACAAAACTTTGAAACCCAAAAGTGCTGAGGCAGTCGGCTGTTGTGTCAAGACCACTAACGTTCTCATACCAAATTATTTCCAGCGCTTACTTAAAAAAACTGCCACTAGTGCTATTATCGTTTACCAAGAATTCAGGAAATTATTAGCGATTACCACCTACTGATTTGATAATAAATGATTGATAATAGATGTCAATTACACTAGGGAATAATAGGGTAGTAGTAATAAATTGATATATAAACATAGGCGGATATCGGTGGGGACTTGGGGGGGGGGCTTAAGCCTCCCAGAACGCAATCAGACCACACCAGACGTCAAAATAAAAAATTGTGTGTTTCAATATAAATAAAAAAAAAATGTTAAGCCCCCCACGGATGTGACCAAATATCCGCCTATTTATATAAAGAACCCACTATAGTGCTGAATAGTGCTAGTAGCTTTGACACACCAAAAGCACTCTTGTGGTTCACTTCTTTTCGTTCTCGTTCGGTATCCAGTCTATCTTAATCCGTGAGTTAGGACAAAGTGGTATAATAAACACGATATGAAATATAACACAGTGGCGTAGCCAGGATTTTTATTTAGAGGGGGCTGAGGCTGATAAAATTGAACTAATCTAACCTGATTAATTGATATGTTAATAATTAATATGTATAGACGGTACCTACTAAAAAACTGATTATTTCTTCATTTCGGAGAGGGGGCTCCAGCACCATTAGCCTCCCTAGTTACGCCACTGATATAATAAAATATAAAACGAAAAGTAACAAATATTCACAATTTATTATGTGCAATGCTGGTTTTTGTGTTACTCGTCTGTGGATTAAATGCGTATAAAATACTACGATGTAACTCGTCGATGGTCATTATATTATTATTAACAGAAATACTTTTATGGTACATACAGTATTTTCTTACAACGTTTATTGGTTCTTAAAATGTACATAATAACTCTGTGTAAAATGTTCTTATTTTTTGATTAATAGCGTTCGTTGATGAATTTATATAACGTAGCCTGACTGTGATGTATATATTTAAGATTATTTTAACAAGTTGTATTAGATTATTGTTGAGTGGTTCATGTTCCAGGAAATGATTTGATAATGAGTACTTGGATGTATTAATTCTTTTCGTGCATTCTATATTATCATTTTTTTTTTACTACATTTGTTGTATCGATTTTTTTTATGTTCTCTTATTACACGTTCTGATATATTTTAAGTATGTCTTCGATAACATCAAAACCAGTTAAACCACCTCTGTTTCTCTTTAAAATAAGCGCAGAAATATTTTTTTCCGATTCTAATAACGCTTTTGCACAAAGTCCTAGATGAACCACAAGTACAACGTTTTTGAACCATTTTATTGTTCAAATGAAAAATGCAAAAATAAAAAGAATATTATTGAAAAAAAAGTACCATCATGTATCACCATTCACAGAGTTTGTAAAGAATTTTATAATTCTGATACGTATCGCGTGTGTATCAGTATCACATATACCTGCGATATCACTTTAAAATAAAAACAATTTTGTTTTATAATCCATGAAAAAAACCTCTTCTAAATCTGTTTCATTCGTACGTATCTTGGCTCCAATGCCTTACACAGTTACATGTGATACGCTGGTCGTTCGCGGTTTATATATTATAATTTATGGTAATTTCGCATAATTCTCCCCCGGCCACGTCATCGTACTCCGGTCGGACGTACTGCAACGCGTCTGCCGTCGAAACGTAAACGGGGTATAGGTTATCGTTTCCTGCATCGCACGTAAACTCGGATCGCGATTTATTTGTTACTTATCGCGCGGTTTGGTCGAATCGACCGTATTTTATTACTATAATAAAATATATAGAAAAAAAGAAAAGGTGTAGCCGAATTTCGCGGGTGTTGTGGCGTACTTTAGGGGATGGTGGGGGGAGGGCAACAGGGACATTTGCCCCGAGAAGCTATTTATTCAGTTATAGATTGGATGTGGGAAAGAGAAATATGGAACAGAATAAAATAATGAAAGTAATTTAATATATTATGTGATATCACAAAATCTCTTTTAATAATAATAATAAAAAAAAAAAATTTAATATATTGTTATTATAATATTTTAAATTAAATAATTTTATAAATAATATTGAATTTTATAATTTCATAACGCTTATATTAAACGGAGTCGTTCTTAAAGATGCATTGACGTCGATCGATCGATGAAATCGACTATTCGTACTCGAATATCAAACCATTATTACGCGTCATTGCTTGCTTGCCTGTTTCTGTAGCTTCTGCTGAGTTTTTTAACACTCATGCACACGAGTGCGTCCTATAGATATGTGCCATTTCGCTCAGTTTTTCAAATTTACAAATTTTAGAAATACGACGAAAACAATTTTTTTTATAAATTACTCAACAATTTTATAATTTTAATTTCACGTTGATTTATTTTATTCGCCTCGATCAATTACCTCCATTTTTTTTTTATTACCAATTAATCGAGCATAAGAAAATCAGCTGATTCATAATATAACGTCGATCCCTTTGCGAATTAAAAAAAAAACGCGTGAATTTAGTTTTAAATAATATTGTGTAGGTTACCTATAAATCAATTCGTATTGCCACTGGACCGTGTTGGTGTGAAATTTATAACGATTACCAATGAAAGTTATAGTAATCGTTTAAATACCAATAAATGAAATTTATATTCAATTTCACCAGCACGTTATTTTGAGTAAGTAAAACCACTGCACGCGGGGATAGATTGAAAACGTTTTTCGCCCCGCCGTCGAACCAGAACGATATTGTAATATATTGTATTCGTTGGGCCTCATACTCGCCCGATAAAATCTACAGTCTTTTAATTCGCCATAAAGATAATATAAATAGATATTTTTTAAAGACGTTCGCTCGGTATATTATATTTTGAAGGTAGTTTATTTTTCTTTCCATAACAAAATCGAATAAACTATGCGAAAATGATGGCAAGATCGACGTTCACACGATACGTTCTCATTTGATACAATAACTTGCGCTGCGGGTTCAACGGCGGTAAGCGTTGGTAGCAATAACAGCAGTAATGTACGATTATTATCGTATTATTATTATTATTTTTTCATTATAATATTACTCGTTATTCATAATAAATCGATTGAGGAGCGTGAAAATAATACGGTAAATTTTCCAAACCAGACCTGCAACAAGCGTGACCAAGTGCGCGTGTGTGTGCTGAGAATGCTTTAAAATTCGCGACGGAAATAATTTTGATATTGTGTACTTAAATATAGGAGAAAAGAGAAAAGTGCTCGTCGGAAATATGAAACAAATAAATTATATACATCGATTTGCGTTTAAATTCATCTGCGCAGTGTACGTTTAATAGCAATTTTAACCGAACGCAATTTCAGATATTTTTTAAAAATAAATACGTCGATAAATTTTATACTTTATATGGTTTGTCGTCGTTTAGAATACTAGTAATGTGGTCGGAGACAGTTGATTATTTGAATATAATAATAAATTTCACGACGAAAATAACCGAACAAATTAGATTAGTATTGTAAACGGAGAGAGAGGTTAAGATGACATATACGCATCAGTGATTTGATTTCCAGCATCTAACGTTTTAGTGAATCATTTGACCGTAGTAAATTTTGTTAAAACGAATGTCAGTACCGGATTCGAAAACGGATTTAAGTTGGCGGAATAAACGAAGTGGCGAGCAAAGGGATTTTCTTTCGGTTATGATAACGAATAGCGATTGAGTGAGATTTCGAATTCTTAGATATATACTATTTTATCGTTCAATATAAATCAATTGTTTAGAGGAGACTTTTTATTTTTATCAGTATCACATCACGGAATCGTATGAAAAGTAATATATTAAATATATATATATATATATATAAGTCTAAATCTGTAGTTTACTTATGTCGTGTTATATTTTATATGGTATAGGGTAAGAAAAAAAAACAATTTGTACACGATAAACTCGATGGATGTTTTCGTAAAAAGAAAGTAGACAACTAAATCGAAACTATTAAGATAAAATCAACCACGTGTAAACGCATAAATTGGCTTTTTATTTTCGCCATCTTATGCAATGTGCTTTTACTGGTAAAAATTATTCTGTTACGAATGTAAATAAAAGAATAATTTGTTTTTCGTAAAAAAAAAAATAATAATAAATCTACTTTTTTTTTTTTTTACTTACATTGACAAATTGAGATTTTATGGTAGAAGAGGGTTTATACGATTCATCTAAAAATGATAATAATGACTATAAAGGTAGGGAGGTTTTTTTTCATTTGTTTCAAAGAGTCATTTTTCCTAACAAGAAATAATTCATTTTACGGGCGGTTCCCCGTGCGGGTTTTGTTGTCTCTCTTTGGTGAACGCTGATAAATTAAGATTGATGCCGTCTCCATACCAAAGCTATAAATAAATTCCCAAACAAAAAAAAAAATGTTGAATGTTGTATACGCGTCATAATAAAAAACAAAAAATGTTTTTGGAATATATAATAATAATAGTAATATGCATGTAAAACAAAAAATAAATGTTAAGTATAGAATAAATCAAACGGCCGGTTTTCTTTGGAATATTTTCACGTTAACCATAAGGAATATTTATTTTCAACCGTTGTATAAAGTAATAATTTTTTATTAGATATTACTACAAGATGAAATCCTTTTAAAGCTAAAAATAAACGTTAGAAAATATTATAATATTTATATATAAAAAAAAAAACATTTTTGATGTTCATTATACGACAGTGAACTTTAAAGTGTAAATATAAAATCGTATTTAGGAAAAAAAAAATACAGTTTTAAAAAAAGTCAGTTTTAACCCCAGAGACTGACATTTTTTTTTTTTTATTATTATTATATTTTTATGATCTACGAAAGTAGATCATTAATGTTTGAAATTATTAATTTCTTCGATATATAATATTTATACTCGTATGATTAAATTCAATCGAACGATTTATGGACACGAGTCTCGTGTACGAGAAGAGTTAAAGCACATTTTCTAATAAACGGTGTAAATTCATGTCGTATATAAAAATTGTCATTATATTTAACGACGTTCTTTTATTCGTTTGATATTAAAATCGTTCGCGTACCTACGCGGTTAGAATTCATCGATCCGTGAATCTACGGGGACACATAAAACTGTACCACACACTGTGGAGTATTGACAAAGTTTGGTTCGATGTTACTTTTGTTTTTCGCGAATTTATATACGTTTTATTTAACACCGATGAGGCAAAACCACCGGCGGTTGTGGCGCGTTTTCGTTCCATTTGAAAGAAAAGCCTCTGTATACATTTGCTGACGAATCGCCTCAGAACCGTAGTAATTTTCACGACACACATACACATACAAATCGACAAACACAAAATCACGAAACAAATTACTATAGGAGGGGCGCAATAGTAATAAAATAAAAATTGTCTGTTCCAAACAGACTGAAACGTCTGAAACTCGTACAATATTTATATTATTTTTAATACGTCCAATGTCCATGAATGGATTAAACGAATGATCACAGTCTTGTTAACCTTGTTTTATACGGTTGACTCCGTCTCCGCATCCTTTATCCTTATAATATGTAATAAACGTACATTGTTCCGGCGTAAATATTTAAACGGGAATAGTTTAGCGCAATTAATATTTATGGTCCAAAGTTAGAGCACTTCGTTCGGACGTGATTATATTATGTCTTGTTCGTATAGGTTATAAACTTAATAATAAATCGTTAAATCGATACTTATAACGTTTTCGTTCTGATAATCGATGTATTATGTAAAAGTTCTCTGTTGTTTGTGCGAGAAAACGTCATAAAAGCGTTAAAACGAGCCCCCCGGACCAGCGTTTCATTTAGAAAAATGAGATGAAAAACAGTAAGAACTATTTCTAAAAAAGAAAAGGTTCTCCGTCCGTCGTCTGCAATTCAAGCATGCAACGGCGCAGCACACAGGAATCAAGATGTTAAGGGGTTCTAACCCTCTAAAATATTTAAAAGTGTATGTATAAAATGTAAAGCATAAACAATTTTAGGATTCGTAAACGGCAACACTTTAAATACACTCGTGCTTTAACAATACTACTCTATGTTTGTCTCGTCCGTTCAGTTATCGAATACGCATCAATTTGGTTTGGAATCTTCTTCGATCCGCGTCCGTATCGAACGTCTAAACCGAATCCAGAATAAGTTTTTAATCGTGTCCGAGTTCCGTTGTGGTGTTCGAGTATTAACTGAATCCTTGTCGAACAGTCGCCGTAAATTCGACGTATCGTTTATTTATAAATTATTGCGTGGATTATAATCGACTCAACTGATGGTGTTGTCCATACGTCCTTTTCCCGCACCTTTCTTCAATTCAAGACATCTTTTACTTTTCGGAATTTCGTAATACTCATATTATGGTTACGCTTTTCCTATAGATCGTATTTTGTGCGCGTAATAAATCTACTTTCCAATGTTTATATTTTAATTTTGTACAGATATTTATTTTTATTTTTTTGCTATTCGTATATTAATTTGTGTATATGGTACACTCTGTTGTACCCTTGTGCGTTGACATTATAAATAAACGTTTATACGCGTTATACAAAAAAAATAAGGGGTTTCTGTTATAAAATGATTGTAATAATATTATTACAAGGTGGAAGATTAAATTTTTGTTACCTCTCCCAGAAAAAAAAAATTCTTTACCGAGCCAATTAGTTTGCTTAGCTCACGCATAAATCACGTACCAGCTATGTGTATGAAATGTAACAAATTTCTCCTGTAATACAACAGACGGGTCGGAATTATTTTTTTTTTATACGTGACGATGCCACTGTTTAACCAACGCGACCGAAACTCAAAATAATAATTGTTGTTACCATTAGTGTCGACATCAGATAAACCGCACAAATAGCCGCGCGGTGTTGCAATAGCGGCCGTTTCGACCGAGCGAAAGCGCGTCATCGATCGCACACGACACACACGAAAATAAAACACATAAAACCTTTTTTCTTTCCATTTTTTTTCCTTTTCAGTCCATCCATATTTTTTTTTTTTTTGTTACTTTTCTACGTTAACAGTAATACAATAATGTGTATGTAACGACGAATGTCATTAGACGCGCGTGGTCGTATGCTGCTGTCGCTTTTTGTCGCAAGCCGATATAAAATTAATTATTATTTTATAATATATAACGTCGTTTTTTTCTCTGCCCCATCGATGGTTTTTATCCAGATTTACATTGAAATTAAACAATTTTCCCCGTATGTTATATACATATTGGTATTTATTTTGGTATGGGCGTTTTCCGCGCGCTAAAGACAAAACGAATTAATTGTGCCAGGTATGATAGTTGAAAAAAAAAAATTTACTTTTATAAAAACGGTTTATTTTTTTATTTTTTTACGAAGGAAATCGCCTATCGTTACGACGTATATTTAAATACTGTGTACAGTGTTTTCTCAATGTCTAAAATACGGATTGTCGTTATGTGAAGGATATACTCGTTATATGTATTATTATTCGTTAAAAAATTCGATTTCGTTTTGAAGTTTTTTAACGCGTGTAACTCCTACAATATTTCGTATTGATCGAATGTTATATTTAAATAAAATTTAATATAGCAGCAGGTATATATATATATATATCGGGGTTTAAACACTTGAAACATTTTTTTTTTTTAGATTATTTTTTAATTAAAAAGTAGCTTCTGCGAAACAATTTTATCCGAAAATACGAATTAAAAAAAAAAAAAAAAAAATTGGTGGCTCATAATAAAACGATCGCTCGTTATATCCCATCGTTTTTACAACTATACATTCTTTGCTTCGCTTAAACGATTTTAATAGTCAATATAATTGTCTCAATAATTTATTGGCGATAAACTAAGCATTACTGCATACAATATTGTATACAATGGTTTAGATAATTTAATTTTGATGTCATTTACTGCAGTGGCGAATGTACGAAATAACGACTAAAATTTAATTTATTATTATTTAACTTCCATCGCCTACAATATTATTTACACTAATCAATTACATTATGTAAACTACCTATATAATACGGTTTGATCAAATTATATTTTTTTCGAAGTCTTAAAAAAAATATATATTTCATATAATTATTATTTACTTAATAACTGCAATCGGCGGCGTTAAAAATCCATTCTAATTAAAAATAATCACATTCACGAAAAAGATTTATTGCTGTTTGAAAATACTTTGTAGACATTTTTTTTTTTAGAAAATATTCTAATTATTCGTTTTGAATTATTTAAAAAAATTTGAACTTAAATAATAATAAAATAAAATTATACTTACTATAGAATTGATATTAATTTGTTCGTATTTAAAAGTAATTTTCATGCTTGTATACACTTACAGTTATTATGATTAACTTTTTAATGAAATAAATTGTAATCAGTTTGATTTCAGTGTACAGCCAGGCGTAATTCTATAGGCTCTTGAAAATATTTTAAATAATTATAAACTGTTAATAATAAGTAATATAGAGATTTATAAAATAAATTTAAATTCAACGTTATTTGACCTTTATTATACGTATCGTGAAGTACATTATGATTTATGACCAACGTTTTTTTTTAAATAGTGTAAAAACTGCACAAGTCGTAATGTGATTTTTTCTGTCGATAATAATTAATATAGAATTAAATTTAAACACTGTTATTTAATATTAAAATTAAACCTTAACTCAAATTTCAGTGTATTAATTTAATTCATTATAATTAATTACAAAATATATATTTTCGAATTTTAAACGTACCTTCGGTTTGAAAAATATTCAATATTTTACTTCTACTGTAACAAAGCTTAAAAAAATGAATGCCAGTAATGGTTTTATTTATTTTTTATAACATAGATTAAAAAACGCTGTAATAATAACAATAACAATAACAGTAATAATAATAATAATAATAATAATAATAATAATAATAATAATAATAATAATAATAATAAACTTAGTAATAATAATAATAACAACAACAGCAACAGCTTATAGTACCGTTCTATCGAAATGATTTATAGGAATTTGAGAATCGAGGTTATGAGATTTTTTTTCTTGGTCATTTTTAACGCGGTTTTCTTCAGTTAATATGGTGTCCCGCGGTTTAACTACGGAGAAAATATCAATTTCTACGGCAAATGATTTTTACGGAATTTAGCGTTTTTATAGAATTTGTTCAACGAATCCAATATTGATTATACGGCGTAATATGGACAAATGTCATTTATCCGATATCCCAAGTGTGGGCTTCCTTTGTTGAAAATCGATATAACCTAACATTTTTTTGCTCAATTGTTTTTAAAGAATGCATTCAAGTTATCAAACATAATATACTGGTTCTTATATAAATATATACAGAATAATATCGAATGTGCACAAAACAGTTGATAAATTGTTGTAAATAAATAATATATTTAGTAAAAAAAAAAAAAATTGAAATCATTTAGTTGTTGATTGAAATAATTAAATACGTATCAAACTTAGTAGTAGTTATTTGATTGATTACTTAATAAAAATATAATGCAGATTCATTTGATTATACTTATTGTTATAAATTTTAGATTTTTTGTAGTAAAATTATTACCATAAAAGAGTGAAGTAGTAATAACTAATAATTGACATGGCATAAATAAGCTGTTGTACACCCGTTTCATTACCAAAATATTGCAATAGCTATAGACGTTTCTTATTAAAATAAATAAACAATGGGGGGTTTGCCAAAACTAAATGAAAATGATTAACATCTAAATGTAATTGCACGCAAACTATTTTGGTAAACGTTTTTAATATTAAAACGGTTTTGATTATTTAAAACATGAAATACGCGTTTCGAAATACTTCTGTACTACAAATCATTTTGTTAGAAGTTCTTAAAATATTCAATTCAAACAATACGTTTTAATTTAAACACGCGCACATATCATTAAATGAATACTTACGTCTACTACTCTATTCGTTAGCGTGTATGCGTTGTCGGCACAAATACAAAATTATTAAACAACCTGTGTTGTTACAGTGCCTTACATAATAATATTACATTGTTCACAACACAGAGAAGTTATAATTGAAAAGTCTATTCATTTCAATGATGTAAATGTGTCTATTTATACACATTAATATATGTGTAAGTAAAATTATTGTTATATCAAATATATTAAAAAGTATATTTCGAAAGTTACCATACAAATTAGAGAGCTATGTAAGAGGTAAGTAAAAAAAAAAAATATTGAACGTATAAAATAAATCTCTGTGATTTCGTGAAAACTTTGGCTTTTCATATATATTTCGTAAAAATACAAATAATGAGACGGGATCATTAGTTTCGCGAGAATCGCATCAAAAACAAAATTTTCTTTTCACGTATGAATATTAACGTTATAAAAAAAATTATTTCAACCCAAAGCGTGCAAATTAATTACTCAATTTATAATGAAATCGTCGAAGCTCCAGGCGAAATTAAAAAAAAAAAAAAAAATCGTAAATATGTGCCTAATAACATTTAATATGAACATATCGTTAAAACTTAAAACAATAATGAGGTATTATTTAACGATTTAAAAGTAAAGGCAAAAATTAAATAATTTATTTTTGCATACAGGCAAAAATATGTTAACGCGTGTAAAATAAACAATTTTTTTTTTTTTAATAGTTAAAAAAACAGCGCACCGATTATTATTGTTGTTATTTATTAAAAAAAAATCGTATGTTAAAATTTGTATACAATATATTGAATTGTTTATGGAGTTTTGGAGGATTGATAATAGAAAAAGGGAAACATTGGTAAAATTATCCGGTTTCTCAATAACGTTCAATTGCTGAGATGAACGAGTTAAAAATTATGGTACGCTTATTAACGCGATTTACAGGACGACGTTTATTGGTCCTCTGTGTGTCCAGCTAAAAACAAAATTTTCGCACTCTGTATCGTTTAACAGTGTTAAATACATAAAATTCGAGTAAAAGCAAAACTCTGCGGTCATTGTGTACAGCAGTAATCAATCATTGTTTGTTCCCAGTGCCCATAAACCCAACGTTTTTATACGGTATTTCGTGTTGACGACAATTAATTACATGCCCTCCGAGAGACCTGAAACGATAGTTATTACCCGCGGCGATATGCGTCAAACGTGCGTCCCAGTGTGAATTCCTAAAATTTCATTTTACAAAATTTAGTCATGTAATAATAATACACAGCAGTCAAAGCCCGCAGCTATTTCGTCCGGCCACAGTCAAATTCAAGTAAATTTAACTCGGTTTATTTATGGCTGTACATAGAATAGTTAAAAAAAATTTATAAACACATACTTACGCGTATTCGTTTTACGCTTTTACGAATATTTTAATTAAAATTTCAAATGTGCATAAACAAAATAACGTCTAATTAATCGATTATAATATTATTGATTAATCAGGTTAATTGTTACGCGTTAGTATTGTATTATTTTTTTATACAAATTAAATATTATATGATAAAAAAAAAACAGCACTTATTAAAGCATTTTTAATTTGGTTGAATTCGATTTTGCCAACCTACATTTCTATAATAATGTAAAAGAATATCTAGTGATGTATATATATATATATATGTATATAAGTGAATTTCAAAAACTAGACATTTAATGCATTATATAATAAAAACATTTTGAAATACCGCGACAGTGACTGAAACATATTATTTTATTCACATTTAAACGGAAATAATGAGTGAAAACAAAGTTTTATATACAAATAACGATGTGCGCTAAAAACTCATTTGGAATCTGGTGACGACGACAGAAAGTGCCAGATGTTTATATATTTCGTACATAATAAACGCATTTTGTCTCTTCCTTTACAGAATCATTCCCAGAGCCCAGACATTAAGCAAAGAAGAGCTCATTTCGCATGAAATTATCTTCTTAAATTAGACAGTATATATATATATATATATATGTTTGGAATAAATATATATATTTATAATAATATTGTCGTACTAAACTCGGGAAATAATTCAGTGTATAAGAACTAACCACGGATTGGCACTGTAAACTTGTTATTTCTGTGTAATATCACTTTTGAATCTTTTATGATGGTTCAAAACACATAAGTTATGTGACATAACTATATTTTATATAGTTCAACATTATAGTAATAATTTTAAACATAATTGAAAATTATCTATCGCCGCGCGTGGTACTTACACGGATTTTTTATTTCATCGATGTAAAACATAATTTTTATTTGTTTTTTTTTTCATTAATGTTATATCAATAATAATTTGGCAAAAATTATTAATGTTTTCATTAATTTTGGTCATATTAATCATGTATTGTATGTGTGTATATATTTGAATATTAGGGGAGAAAAATAAAACATTGATGTAAACATAGTGAACAAAGAAAAAACATTATTTGAAAAAGTTTTTACTGTGTGTATTTATTTGTACTTTATCAATTTATTATTATTATTATTATTATTATTATTTATCTGTATTGTCGGTTAATTGTAAAATATATTTTATAAGGTAAATAATTTTTGAAAGAATGAGCGATGAAAAATAAATCTTTATATTATGTATATTATGATGGTTAATTTTGGAGGAGAACCGTGGCTAAGTAACAATGCCCCATTAAAAATTAAAATCGTTATTATTTAATCACTTACGAAGAAATGTGGTATAGGAATCATTTTTCCGGTCTTTTGAAGAATTTAGTTTTAATAATTGAACAGAATATTTTCATAACTACAGTGGGAATGTCTGAAATATTTCAATTATAGAAAACTTAAAGGAGAACTTTATTTTCTATATTTATTTACAGAAACCAAAAGTTGTATACATATATTATTTATTCTTTGTTTAATGTTACAAAATCTAAAAAAAAATTGTATAAGTATATTAAATATACTTATAAATTTTATAAATCATATAATTATAATTAATATATTTTAAAATGTATTATTCATGAATATAATCGTATATAAATAGTCGAAAATATTAATTGATTTTTATTTAAATTAAAATAATTCATTGCATTAAACAAAGTGTTTTTTCTCAGATAAGTAAACAAATTTAACCAACTTTTGTATTCAAATGTTAAATATAAGGTAAAAAAAAGTTAAAAAGAAAGTTGCATTGTAAATTAAGTGTTTACTTAGGCGCATGATAAGTAAATCAAATCTATTAGTATTATTAGTATGAAATCCATGCAGGTTATGAATCAAAGACAAGTTCTTAAAATAAACGGCTTTAGTTTCGTGGTTTGGTATGAAAGCGAAACATTCGTAGAGGTAAAAAATTAACAAACATCCGTTACAGTTGATTCACTTTTGTCTTATTGGTAAAAAAATGTTACCGCACTTCGATAAAAAAAGTAATAATATAGTAGAAACGTACAAAATACATTGATCAACCCTTTAGAGCCCTTTGTGGATATATTATATAACTTTGGCGTGAGAAGTTTTCGTTTTAGGGGATCGGTTATACAGTTAAAATACTATGAAAAAACGTTTCGCGTGTGGTCGGATAATGTTTATCCCTTTATATTAAGTTATATTGATTTACTCGAGTTCGAGTAGCTATAGTTTGTCATTACGTCAGCGGCCGTTAGGTTAGGTTATTGTTATTATATTTTTTTCATAGGCATTTTATAAAATGAGCGAATAAAAACTTAAATGTAAATTAAACGTAGTAATAGTGTGATGAAATGCGTAAAATATAATTATTGTGTTGAAAATAAAATAAAAATCAAATTAAAACTAAAATCATTTTTCTAAGTTTTGACCATCCTTACGCCGAGTATTGAATAACGAAGTGAACAAAATTTAAATCGTTTAAGAGGTGGTATTTTTTACGGACAACGAAGTGGACTAGTGGCGTACTTACGGGGTTCGGGTTAAACCCCCTCAGGACCAAAAAAAAAGATATAAATTATAGGTATAGTTAATTAATACTATATAAATATTATTTGTTTTCGATTTATAATATTATACCACATGGCTGAACAGGTAGACATGATATGCGAGTATAATATAATATTATAGTATATATTTTTCAATCTGTATAAATCTAAGAATCGATAAAGAAAATTCCTAGTATTACCGATAGGCGGTAGTACATAGCACATTACGTTTGTTTCTTGGTCGAAAAGTTACCAGTTTTATTCACAGACTTTGTTTTTATTCGTGTAATCGTGTGGATGTGTTATAATTTGTGACACTATTATATTATATTATTATGTATAACAGCAGTTTTGATTTATTTTAATAATACTTGTATGATTGAATTTGAAACATTATGGGGACGAAGTTTCAGTGTTTTATATAAAATTATAAACCCCTTCCCCCCAAAGAGAAATTGAAAGTACGTCACTGATGGGGATAGCTATAATATCAGTGGCGGTTGTACATGATATTCAAGGGGGGCGAAATATCTACTTCGACGAGTAATAAGAAAGATCTATTAATGTACCGAGACGGAATGCATTTGTAGGAAAGGCGCATATAAGTAGCGGTCAGTCTCGAACACACATACACACACACTGCAGTCAGACGCGAACTACGTCGTTTACGTCTGATCGCCGTGACTACATTAAACGGTCCGATGGTTTCGGACCGCTATTTATAAGCGTCTTTCTGCCACGCCCTCTATGTTGTGTCATAGCGCTATCTGGTGACTATTTTCTTTTCCCGTTTTATTACGGTCGGCTAACACACTATTTCGGTGTATGCGGCTGTTTAATTTGACGCTGACCGAGTGACCGACCGTACGCGCGTTAGCAATCTTTATTATTATTATTATTATTATTATTATTATTATTATTATTATTATTATTATTATTATTATTATTATTATTATTATTATTATTATTATTATTATTATTATTATTATTATTATTATTATTATTATTATTATTATTATTATTATTATTATTATTATTATTATTATTATTATTATTATTATTATTTCGTGTATTTCAATGAAAGAAATGAAGGTATAAGGATTCATCTTTTCCCGTTGTACACTCGTTTACACGTTTACTATTTATTACGTGTACCGTACGTGCTGATCGTCGGCCGAGCATTAATTCCAGCCTTATACATGATTTTAAAAGGGTTAGGAGCGAAAATGGAGCATAGCTATAACATAATTGGACCAACTTACACGACACAAGTCGGTGCTGTTAGGTCAGAGATATACTAAATTTAAAAATATCAAATCCCATAGGGGGATCCACCTATCGCCCCACTCCTATAACCGCCACTGCATTAATATAATTAGTAAATTAGTATACGTTGTTTTCATTTTATCGTCTTCTGCGATCAAAACATCTTCTTGGTCGAAAAAAAAAAAATAAGACAACGTTAAGTTTTTTAATAACATATTTTTAAATACCAAAGTAGTGGCGTGAATTGATTTATTATCATTTTCGTGTTCCTTATAGTAATGACGTTGTAAATCCCCTATTTAATCTTCACCTGCACTACTAAGTAATGTTTATTGTCGGCGGCCCGCAAAGTTCGCTAAATAATTTAATCGTAATCGTATTATGTCGTTGGCAACATCCGCACAGGAAATTTGTAAACGGAGTTTTTTTTTCTCCCTTTCGTTCATATTTTTCTATCAGAAGTAAAAATATGTAAAAATCAAAAATTAATTGAACGTGCCGCGGTTTATCCGTCCAGCACGAAACCGACGGGGAAGTCGTAATAATATTCGTGGTAATAATGCGGAAGCAGATCCCCCACTGTTGTCGGTTCAAAATGAAAAAAAAAAGTCATAATAATATTATTGATCACTACTATATTATTTCTTATAGGCCAGGGTAGATCGATCAAAATAACGCCGCGCGCCGGTATTAAATATTAAGAAGCGTGGAAAACAACCGTCTCGTTGACGAAGGGAAAAAAAAGAAGAGAAGGATAGCTTATAGTGAATAAATAGCTTTTCCGAAGTATACACCGCGGTGTGTGAGTTGAAGTATCGACAACCGTGTAGTGCAGACGCCTGTGATTAATCGCGCTACACTAATTTTACACGGTATTTTTATAGGACGTCTTATCAACGCTATTATTAATTGTACAGCTCACGTTTAAGGTTACTCGAGGCGATATTTTCTTCCATTCCTCCTCACTGTACGAGTATACACCATATTATACAGTATGTGTCTTGGTTTCTGTCAGACACGTTTCGTCGAACGAAATGTCGTTATAAAATTGGAATTCTTATTGTTTTAATAATGTTTCGAAACAAAACTTTAATCACGATCCATGTCCGTCGTACATTGGAACGACGCATTTAACGAAAATATAAAATACAAAATATGTGATAAAATAATACGTTTGCAATAAGAATAAAAATTAAAATAACTTCCACCGGTTTATAGAATTTCGTGTGTAAGCGGCGATCGATTTTATCTCCTTAACAGCCATTGGGCATATAATATTATTTCGTCGCTATATATTATTAGAACTCCGTCAATCGACTCAAGACATATTATTACCGACTCGGCGATAGTTAAATTTTTGCCAAGTGAACGATTTTCGTTACGGGGACGTGAATGGATTATATTCGTCATATGTAACTATTGAATTTCGACACCAAGAGAGTCTGAAAACAACAAACTCGTACGCACCAGCTAGCGGATTACCGAATATTATTATTCTCGGTAAATTTATTGATTTTATAAAAGTGTATGAGCCTGATTTTTTTTTTTGGCTGGAGCCGAAAATATTGTCGCACATGACTTCCCCATGGATAATAATTGGGCGCAGAACAAAGGCCGATAAATAATATAAAAAAAAAACTTTTACAGTAAAAGTATTTTATTATTGATAAAAGTATACAAAAGTTTGAAAGCTTAATGAACTCGTGGGCCTTCCGAGGGATGGAATGGGTGTTGACGTGGGAACTTTTTCATCACAATATTAATATACTTGCATGGCACAGCCTTAAAAAACCTACTTTTAATTTTTACTCTCTAAGAGTTTCAGAATGTTATAGGCAATAAAAATGAGCTCTATGCAATTTGATTTCTATTAATATATTGATATATGGTTATTATTACTATTTATTATATTATTAATATTATAATTCACAACCATCATAAATCAACTTTGAAACTACTTTTCGTTTATACGAGTTGTTTCTGGAAAAAATAAATCGTTAATTTTGATTACATACAGTGTTTAATCTCTGACTTTTGTGCATAAGTTAGTATGTGTCGAGACGCCAAGAAAATGAGATAATAATATTATCCATAAAATACATGTAAACCCACAAAGGTTAGGCATTCTATATTGAATGCATTATCTCGTTTTCACGGTTACTTAACATACAAACTTATTTGCGAGAGATAACTACATAATAAATCTATAGTTAAATTTCAATTATAAAAACAAAGTAATTTATTGGGGAATAGTGATTAGGTGTAAGAAACTATATGTATTGTCTCGCCTCGTGCACCACTGATTTAAACCATTAGGTAGGTAATGTTATTGCTATCATACTATACGCATTTGAAGGCGATGATAAATCGATGGATTTGATAAACGATCCTTAAAGTTTGATTTATAACTCCTACACTCTGACTTCACTTTATTTGTTCTTCAGTGTTTCTCGAAAACTTTTAAAGGAACGTCCAATAATTTCTTACATTTTTAATAATAACTTCAAATGTTATCGCCTCAATTATCTAAAATAGTTTGAAATAAAAATGATTATCTCTAAAAAAAAAAAAAAATATTTTGTCGCTCATATAAAAATAATTGTATTAATACATTTTTCCTTTTATTTTTTTTCTAGAACAAATTATTAACGGAATTCATGTTTTTATGGAATTTATCTTTTTTTTTTTATATATATAATAAAGATACCTTCATTTTTCGAAGTCACGATATAGTTTTATTGTTGAAAAAATAAATACTTCAATGATTCATTTAGTCGATTAATATAAAAACCTTTTTTTTTTCGTCTCCATAAATAACGCAGAGGCCAGAAATTCTTACCATATGTGTATCCTTTTTAAAAGCTGTATTTTATTTTTTTACACATACTTCAATTTCAAAAATGAAATTAAAAATATTTTAACAATATTATATATTTTTAATAGTTTATTAAAATACGTTTATTTTTATTTTTTATTATACAGACAGAGTACCTGGTTTTGTTATTTCGTGATAATATAAATTAAATTGCTTGAAATTTTGTTCAAAAAGTATTCGCTTTGTGCGAGAATAATAATAACAGCACGAGATATGAATATAATATGCTATTTATAAAGTTTAAACTTGAGTTTATTATAATTTTTTTTTTATTTCTTTAATAGTTTGGAAAATTTAATATAAAAGAGGCGGTATTCTGTACGGTATGGTTCGGACAGCACACCACTCGCAAATAAAAATTACGTAGAAATGTGTGTAAACAGAATACGGAGAAGTAAACGATATTAATTCGTAGTAATGCGTTGATTCAATTTTATAATTGAAAAATTTTCCAAAAAAACACTGTCTAAAACGGGACGAGTTAAAAAAAAGTTAATGAAAAATATCCGATGAACACAATTTTCGAAAATCGACAAAGCTCGAAAGTCGACAGTGCAAAAAAAAACAACCGACGCAAACAGGAAGGAAATACACATGGAGAATAAAACGAACTGAATGCAGTGCAAATATTACAAATCTATTCCGGAAGAACCGGTACGCACCGAAACACATCAATAAATCTTGTTCAGTGTTCTTGTCGATTGATAATAATGCAGTGTATATTAGAAAAATAATAATAGGGCTAAATGTATAATCAATTATTTTGCTTTTATTCCGATTGTAAATTTTTGAATAAAATTGAATTTTTTTTTTTTTGGAAACTTATAAATTATTTACACAAATAATAGTGAAAAGACGCGATGATCTTTATCGTTTGAAAATCTATTTCGAATTATGTTAAGACTCGGCAAAGTAACGATTGTCAGAATACGTACATATATTTTCGAAATATATAAATTTATTTGTGTGTTTATTTTAGCACTTAATATATACATATACGTATTTTAATGTCGAAAACTTCTTTATAATTATTCGTTACTCGCCGTCGTGCAGGTATTTTGACGAGATACTAATATTAAAATGGTCTCAAATTTAAAAACGTCGTCTATTTAAGCCTGTATTTCTTTATTTGTTATTTATAAATTTAGCGTCACAACGACTTGACGATTTGATACAGTTTTTTTACTGCTCGAGTTTTTTACGGATTTCAATTATACGTAATTTTCAATTAGCTTAAGCCGTGAAAATAGGCATTATGTGTACGTTGTGTATTTAGCATTTTAATTTTTATATTTTTTAAAAATTAATCTTACACGCAAGACGGTTTACTATCCGATGTCACTTGAAGACATTTTTTTTTATGTGAATAAAATAAATTGTACATTAATATGAGTCACATTAATATAATAATTCATAATATCATCATATGAACATTGAGAGTACCGTATAATGAAAAGCAAAGAGTGTTTTTTATATTTACACGAAAAAAACACATTTTATGATTCCAAATACGTATTCTTAGGAAATTAATTGGGGCACTATTTTTTTTTTTTATAAATGTCTATTTTTATTAAAAATCATAACGGATTATTCAGTCTGAACGTATGTAAATTCATTAAATCGAAAGAAGAAGACATTTTCAGCTCTAAATGTTTTGTTAAATTTTTAAACGAAATCGACAACGGCCCGTTTTCATTGTTTGAATGCCAAACGACGTCAATTAAATTTACTTTGTTAACATTTAATATAACGTAAAAGTAAACGCAAGAAAAGCCAATATATTCTATATGACTAAGGTAACGTTTCGAGAATTCGTTGTACACAATAACTGTCCTATATTGGTTTAACTGTTCCTTATAATAAAAAAAAATACTTTACCAATCGGTTATTTTATATTCAATACTCATGCACGCGTTATACGTTATATTTATTTTTAAAGCACTGTGAATTCTTAATTGAAAACTCGGAATTTTCTTCATTAAAAATATAGGCTTGTAGTTGTTGGTAAAAGTCAATCAGTTTTTGTAATTAGTTTAAATTCGAAAATGCCACGATTTATTTATTCATAATATTCCAATAAATATTCAACAGAACGAAAATGATTATATTATTGTGAAGTAATTTAGTAACGAATGCTGCAGGTTTTTTTTATCCGTAGATCACTCGGAGTTCATTATCAGATTTTTTTTTCAAACATTGTTTTATAAATTATAATACGTACAAATGTGTATTAAATGTTATATAGGTTATAGCGCGTGCTTTAAGATATCCGATATTTTATATTTAACCCGGTCCCTTTTAAAATCCCTTTATATATAACGTCTATTGTACAACACGTTTCACGGAGAGATCTTTTCATCGACACGTCTCTCTGGACAGTTTCATAAAAATGTAAATTTTCGTATAGGCGTTACCCCGTACACATATTATATACGCGTTTCCTATTATACATTAACACTGTACAAAGTCCGTGTAATATATACGTATTATAAATCGATTCGGTCCTTAACGTATTATTTATGTAGATTAACGCGCGTATAAGGGGATCGTGACGGTATAATATAAGTTCCTATTACAATTTCTTTATTTGAAGCGTGTACCATAGTTTGTTCTGGTGGGTTAAACGTTACCGTATTTTTGAAATTTAAAGCTACTTAAATTATTATATTTTATCGAGTACGCTCTTACGTAATGTTATATTGATTACCGAGACGCGCAGTATTAGCGAAATAACCAGTATAACTGTTACAATAATATTAAATTGCGAAATCGTAAATGTTAACTTTTGTCTATGTACACTCTTTAAACGTACATTTTCCGCGTTTAATTAATTTATACGGAAGAAAAAAAAAATCTACGAACGTCTTTTAAGACCGACCCGAATATAATTTTCCCTAAGTGAATTTGACATTTCCCTTGAATATACATTGTGAAGTGTCGAAATTAACCGTTCCTTTGGGGATGTTCATTTCTTGTTTGGAACAGTGTTCATTGAACTATTTGTTGTCTCGTTCAAACCGTATCCTAAGGGTATAAGACACTAACTACTACGCTGTTTGATAAACAATAGGCTGCCTTGTTGGCCATAAAATGAAACTGCGCGCTTGTTCTGAAAAAAAAAAAGTGACTATTGTGAAACGCCGTAGTACCTTGTTCCCCGACCACGATTTGGACGCGTCGTAAAATGCAAATGAATAGAATACAACAGTATTCCCACCTAAAACGCGTATATCGTTCGGCATTGTTTTTAATAATAATAATAATAATAATAATAATAATAATAATAATAATAATAATAATAATAATAATAATAATAATAATAATAATAATAATAATAATAATAATAATAATAATAATAATAATAATAATAATAATAATAATAATAAAACACGCGAGAAGGTCCAATTGAAAAAAATATATATATTTTTTATAAAATACTATTGTAAACAACACTTACCTGTCTATAAACCAATAATAAGTCGTACAAAGTATGTTATTTAAATTTTTAATCCTCTTATATTTTGTTTGATTAATTTTATCAACTTTACGTGATAATATATACAGTTTGTTATTGGAAATGTACGGTTGTGTAATATATATTTTTAGATTCTGAGCGAAGCGAGGAATGTATTGGTTTTACAATGATGTGTGTTTTTTTTATGTCTGTACCAAAAAATTCTACCAGAAGGAGTGCTCCGATCTTTACAGCCGTACCCGGTTTCCGGTAGCGAATTGCATCTAGTCGGTACTTAAAATATGTTATTTTTTGATTTTCTCAATTTTTTTTAAATCGCAAGAAAAAAAAACCACCAAAAATTACATAAGAACGCGGTAAAAAAGGCGATTTCTTCGTCATTTCGAAACTAATGGTTATAGAAACTTGAAATATTCGTCAAACATGTAAATTTACATTATATTAGGGGAAAAAATTATTTCTTTCAATTTTGGGCTATTTGTAGCAACTATAGATTTTGAGGTATTATTAATTCGTAAAAGAGGTAATTTCTGTTTTTAAGACTTGAAAACTTAATACAATTATCAGACGTACTTTACGTCAAATATATATTAAAAAAATCTTGAAAATCCGTAGCCCACAATTTTCTTCTATAAATATTTCAAGTTTTTTTTTACAAAGTGTATTTTTATTATTATTTTTTTTTGTGGAAAATTTCATTTATTTAATAATGAATAATCTTACGCACCGAAGCTCCGTTCAAAATCATTTATCGCATTGCTTTCAAATTCGTATAGTAATAACAAAACTCAAAAAAAAATCTTTGTCCCAGTAATTCGCATTTAAGCGACATCCGTAACACCCGGCGGCTCGCTTCCTTTTTTTTTTTTTTTAATCGTTCCGCAATCAGGGACGATCTTAAAAAAAAATCCCGGGAGGGGTAGTGTAGTCTTTAAAATTATCGACTAGAATTTAAAGTACTCAGTTTTTGTTGACAAGAATATTATAATTACGATTTATCACTTACGATTAATCGTTATAAAACCACATATTACGGAAATATTATTTATACAATTGGAATATTAGTACATTTCAGTGGAACAAATTTACCGACTGTCGACCGCAAGTCTAAAATCGCCGAGTGCGAGGGCGCTGTGATACCCTCCTCCACGACCTCCCTTCGGTCTGTTTCTGTCCGCCATTCGTGTTGTATTCTAATCGAACATATTTCCAAATTTTTATATCCGTATAATCTATTCCTTATCCTTTCTGTCATGCCTTTTTCTCGCGGACCGTTGCAGTAGTCGATATGAATAATATACATACAAGACGCGCGTCCGACCCGGCCGATTACTATTATTGATGACGGCGAGTGACCGAGAATGTCTCGCAACAAACGCAATGTATTCGTTCAAATATAATATACAACTCCGAACCGACGGGCAATCGAACGCGTTTCGGCGAAACCGAGGATAACGAGAAAGGATAACGGTCCTGAACAAACACGTCGGGAAAATGATTCTTTTCGAGTTCGACTCGAACGGCAGCGGGGTTCGATGCGCGCGTTTAACGATTGAATTGTATGTACCCGCTTTGGACTCTTATATATATATATATATATATATATATGATAACTCGGTGCCTTTGCATCATGTGAAGCGGAAAAAGTATAGTTTCGCTGACAGAGCAAGAAAAAAAAAAAGACTTTCTTTTTTTAAGGATGAGTGTGCCGCCGCGAAGGATAAATACCCGACGTATACGGAATTTGTTCCGTTTCTCCCGATATAATTAGCCGCGTTAGGGTCGAGGATATTTTCGCCCGACACTGTCGTTTGTTGCTGTTCTGCAACCTATTCACCCGGGCTGTTTTGATGATAGACTTTTGACTTGGCGGGCTTCCGACCGCGAGATAATTTATTGCGCGCCCGCGGTAACCTTATTTATTAATAATAACTATTACCGCTCCCCGCCAAAAAGTGTTCGCCAAGGTATGTGCGTACCTATATAATGCGTTGAATTAACGGCGCGCGTTCGTCCGGTATAATAATTCTTCGTGTTTCCACATAAAAAAAAAAATAATAATAATAAAAAAAACCGTTGTAGTCGAAATTAACATAAATGTTTACCGAGCGTTAAATTTGAATAGTTACGTGTTATTTTATGTTCTATAGTCCAAAAAAAAAACCCCGAAATCTGAGTACTATATGTGTACGTTACGTAGACAATAGTTTTAATAATAAAACTGGATTTTTTTTTTTGACTTGACCAATAAGAAAATAAATTTGAAAATATTTTCATTACGACGACGCTTAATATTAAATGTTTGTAATTTTTTTTTTTCGTTAAAACCGATTTAATCACTATATGTTATAATTATTTGTCGTTTATCAGTGTGTATATAAATGTCTATAGTCGGCTACTCGTCGGATTCAAAAACGTTATTTGGATATTTTTTTTATTTTTAGTTTCTTTAGAATTTACGATCACGATAATATTTATCCATTTCTTTTCATTTCTATACGAACCGCTAAGTTGACAATTTCTAATAAGTTTTTTTTTGTTCTTACCGTTAACACAAATGAAAATACTAATTTAAAATTATATCCGTTATCGTTTTTAATTTATCTTGTTAAAAAGAAAACGAAACGAGAGAGAGAGAAAAAAAAATCTCGTTTAATCAACTATTCGAAGAACATAATATAATATATACCTATATGTATATTTTTGTAAACTCGTGTGGATCAAACGATTTTGCCGCTAGAAAATGTATAATTGAAAAAAAAAAAATTCATGTGTTATTTGACCCATTAGAAACAGAACACGCGATTCATATATATTTATTTATTTATTACAGTGTAACTTTTCAAGCAATTGTTCTACAGATTCCTTTTACATTTTTAATTTAAAGTAGAATAAAAATTATTCCGCAAAATTTGCATCTACATTAGTGACATAGCCACCGAGTGGGTTTGGGGTCAAGTGTCCTTTCCTCAGAAATCTCTATATTTTTTTTATGCGAATATACATCGCGATAGACGCGATATCTCGTAAGTAATAAAAATAAGTCAGAAAAGCGACGAACGTGTATAAACGACGAATAGATAGTTAAATATATAAAAAAAAAAAAATTTACATTATTGAAATATTATTATTTTTTATATCGATATATACTTATAATTTGAAAACAAAAAAAAAAATGTAAACGAATCGGCCAATAACGTATAAATTATTTAATGTATTTCATATTATTTATATAGTATAAAATATATTATTTGAAAAAATTTGATTCCGATAAATTGTCAAAACGAAAATCTATTCGAACCTTACACGTATACCTACTAAATTTATAACGTTAAAAAGTGATTATAGACTTTCATTTATATAGAAAATATGAAAAATTCGGTGAAAAATCTAATTGTAATTCGTACTCGGGTAATACGATAATACAATTATCGTATTTAAAACGGATAAAAAGAAATGCGTATCGTTTGGATTTCCGTATAATGTTTTGTTAAACATTAATTCGACAGATTCCAATCAGAAGTAATAAATCCCGACTATTAATTGTAAAAAAAAAAATGTCAGCTTAACGCGTATAAAAAATATTTTTATATAGTCATTGGACACGTTTATTCGTATATAAGCCACCGCCGCTCGGTTTTCAGTCGATTTAGATAGGCAGTATAATTTAATGCACTTTTCGAATTAAATAATATCTTTCTTTTATATATATATATATTTTATGTTTCAAACGATTTGTAACGATTGATTTTTATTTTAATATATAAAAAAAAAATCGTAATATATGTTAATTACGACGGTTATATAATTTTATCACGGAAAGTTTTAGTGTGGTTTCCACAAACGGAGGAATTTAAATATTTTTCAGACGTCGTGTGTTAAATAAACGCGTATTCCTATAACTCGTCCGCAGATTTAACAGATATTTTTTAGTGCGAACAATAATCGCGAAGGAAAAATTAGAAAATGAAAATTTATTCATTCATACGCATTATGAATTATTCAATGTTACGTCGGGAATTAAACACTACGTTGCCATTTGCTTTTTTTTTATTTCGTCACTCAACAACGGCGTTATAGTTTAATAGTAAACGTGTGTTACTTTTTCATTTATATACACACGTGCATATATATATATATATTTTTTTTTTACCGTACCCTAGGGATTATTATATAATATATTATATATGTTTGTACGCAATACGATATGATCGGACACGACATTGGTCCGCAGCTGTCGAAAAAAAAAAACAAAATTAAAAAACACGTAGGATTATGTGTTTAACTCGATAAGCTCGTCAAAAATGACTTATCTAGAAGCCGTTTTTGGAAAAATATAAACTGGAAAAATAATGTTTTAACGCGCAGTGAATCTCGGCGTTTTTCAAGCTCCTTTCCGTCGGTTTTCACAATTAACTACCACGATAATAGTCCTCGTAACTCTGGATCTTTATTTTTTTTTTCAAATTTTTTTTTTTTGTATCGCGTTCATAACGACTATGATTTATTATGTATAATTTCAATGGCCATTAATTTACACGTATCTTAGTGAGTAGTATTTGTGTATACAATGTATATATTATTATGTACGTATTTTACAATGTTAAATAGGTATTGATTAATATTATTAGCAACGTAATATTGTATTTCTGCTAGAATAATACAAGGGGCGTGTAAGCGAAAATTGTGTTTGGCGAGAACCCGCCCATTGTCGCCCGTTCGTCGGTACGAATCGCAATAATAGGTATACTATAAATGTTATTAAACGCTCAATCGAAATTACTGGCGCACTTGCCAAATGTAAATTTAAGTGGTTCGAAACGAATTATTACAATAGTCTACGTTGAAAGTCAAGTCAATAACGGAAATATATTTAACGATATATTTGAATTGTATTGAAAACGTTTACCTGTATATATTAAACACATCATCATAATAATCCAAAAAAAAAAAATATATATTTTTAATAAAAGATCAGGTCGATTTACAATGTGTAATAGTGTTTAACAAGTATATTATTTTTATGCGTTTATTTAAAATATTTTCTGTTCTACTAGAAGTCAAACACTCACGAATAGAGATTTTCTCGATTTCATCGTACGTTTTATGCTCAAATTATGAGTATTAACGAATGTATAAAAACTCACAAAACGTAAACAATTTTAATATTAAAAAAAATAACTTATAAGAAATATTATTTTACCTATTGAAATAATAATGCGTGTCAGTAAATGTAAGTACCTACTCGTAAAATATGACTTCCTTCAAAGATATTTCACATTTATCTTACTCGTGTTTTTCGCTGAGTTCATAAATATTGTTCACTTTTCAAAGTTTAAATATCGCATACGCATATGTTTTAAACCCGACCGAAGAAAAAAAAAATAGGCAAAAAGTTTTTACAATATATAAGGGCAAGTATTGATTGGCAGAGACATATTGGAAACTTAGCTTTTATTCTTTGTACGTCGGAAATATAATTGAAAGTATAAAAGTAAACGATCAAAGAAAAATGTCAAATTTTTTTTTTTTAACACGCAACCAATAAAACTCTGAAAACCACGTGTTTCCGATACAAAAAAAATGTGTTCTTAGTAATATAAAGTATAATGAATAGAAATAAAACCCAAGTGTAGAATGTTTTTGTGCATCAATTAAAATGATAAATACATATTTTCTAAAAACGTTTTGTATACCAAATCGAAACGTAGACGATTTTAACAAATTTTACGCGAATAATTTTTTTTTGAAAAATGTATATAACTTATGTAGTTAAAATAATTAAATTTAATATGTAATACTAACTTGTAACTTAATACGAACGGTTCGAGTTCTATCAAAAAAGAAAAGATTGACAACAAATATACATTTTTTTTCTTTTAATATCGAATTTCATCGAAAATTTGTTTCAAGAATCAATTTTAACTATTGTGTCTGACTAGCTATATGCATAAATTGCTAATTATAATAAATATAATATGTATTGTGTAGTTTTATTTTCATTACACATATAAAAACTTTATTATTTAACATTATAATTGACAGGTTGTAATAAATGTTGTATGTAAACTTGATGCCACATAATAAAACATATGCATCAAAGTGCATGTCAAATAACTATTCGTTTTTCTTTTATCCGTATTTCTATTAGAAATAGACACTAAGGGATTTAAAAAAAAAACAATATTGGTAAACGTAACAGTTTTTGAAACAATTCGAGAAATATTTATTGAATATCTCAACAATATTATAAGACGTACAACGAACACACACACAACATCTGTGTATAGATACTTGTAAAAATTACAATTTGGGGATATTACATAGTTATAATTTTGCAAGCGTGTGATGTTAATTATTAATCATCATTTATGATTATTATTTATTACAATTATTCCGTAGACATTATTATAGAGTTGATTTCATAAAAATAACCTACAAAATAAACGTCTAATAGAATATGTATAATAGTTGTGCATGTGTATTTCGCTTTAACAATACATTTTTTCTGACCTCAAAATAGCTAGAAAGCATTAAATCAGTTAGCTTACGCGTTTGATTATTGAATATTTGTTTTAAACACCCACAATAACTAAACTTATATATTAAGCACTGTATAGGGTTATTATTATATAGTCCAACAAATATTGCGTAAGTGGCGCATTAACGATTCTCAAATGGTCTGTAAGGACTTTCAAGTAGTTTATTCTGAAGATGTTTGCCCAAATAGTTTGAAGCTCGATATTCACTTGACTAACCTCTACATAAATTAGATATTTCAACAAGCATTAAATACATATAATACAGTATAGTGTACAATTGCACACGATTTCTATAATATTGTATATAACGAGGTCGTTACCTAATACTTTTATAAAAAATATTGCGAAACATTTTTTCGTATTCAAGAAGGAAAATCGAAACGAAAATCAAACGTTTCTCTGAAATTGTATTTGACGTTAAAATACATTAAACGAACGCGGTGTTATATTAAAAGTAAGAATAAAACTTTTGTATCTGTAAGTTTTTACAAAATTTTCACTGAAAAGCCATATTTTTTTTTTTTTTTTTAATCGATAAAACTATCACTATGTATATAAACCAACGCATTGCTACCTACCTTTTATTCTCCATTCAATAAAACGTAATTGAACATTTTTAACTTTTAAAATACATTTTTAATCTTATGTTATCCAATGAGAATTCTATAGGTTTTAATATATAAAGCGAAATTTTCTGCCAACAGCCGTAATTTATGCGTATCCATTATAAAACCTTTGCTTTATACCGCGTTCGCATTCCGTTTTTGTTGCGTAAAGCCGTGACAAAATGCGCGCCTCTTTAGCTAACAACGGAATACGTAGTAAATAACTTGTTTTCTTTTTTTAAATAAGCACCTCGGTCCTTGAATATGTATTTGATCAGAAAAGGCTCACGGGCTTAAGAAGTTTGAAGCTTTCTGTTGTATTTAAAACGAACAGGGATCTAACATTTCCGAGAAGTCAATCAGTCAGTGTCAGTTTTGTGTTGGCTCAATGTATCACGCAATCGTGTACGGTGTTGAAACACGTCTGTCTTCATATTACGTTTTATCTACCGAAATCAAATCAGTGAAATAAGAGACTATGCGCTGTAGAGAATCGTGTGATAAAATTTAATATATTTGAACAGTTTGAAAATAGTTTCGTTTAGGATACATAGTTGTTTTACTAAAATAGATAAAACGTTTTCAATGTTTGACGTAGTATTACCGAGTAAACGCGTTAATTGGTAGATTTTGAATTTTAATAAATGCCTTTTAGAACTATGGGTATTCTAATGTATTTATTATTGAAACAGAAATAATAATATACAATAAATCGACAAATTAATTTGATTTATAAAATAACGATGATTTAGGTAGATCACTACTTTAGTTATTATTACTCTCAATATAATCGGTCGATATTGTATTTTTACAGTATAACATTTGTATAAACTACGAATATTTTTAACTATTAGAATTGTATTTAGAATTAAAAATAGAAATATTTTATTTATGAGTACTTTATTAGATAAAAGAAATTAATATTTGGTATTTGCACGATCCGTACTCTCAGTATTCATATTAATTGAAACAGACAACGTCAAAAAAATATTCGCAAAATACGAGTAATAAAACGAATCAAAATATTTTAATCTCTACGCAATAGCTATATAATTTGAAATTGAAATTGCCGCAAGCGCGCGCGTTTCTTTTATTAAAATACAAAAATATAAAACCGCGTAACGAAAAATTAAGTACACGTGAATAAAAAACCCATGTAGGTACATAACATAAATATAAATTTGATGGAAATTCGAAAACAAATTAAACATTGGATTTGCGTATAGTTTTCGTTTGATTACCGTCCTAATAATACGTAATAAAGCCTTAAAGTTTCGAATTGTATTGAATTGTTCGATTGAACTTAAAGACTATAGCGAAACGTGAACCAGTGTTTCCGAATAAACTGTAACGGTAAAAGATATATTTATTCAGTTTTGAACGTTAAACATTACTGAAGAGAATCCAATACATGTCATTGCGGATGAAACGGTATTAGTAGTATAACGATATGCGGACAAATTGTGAAACTATACAAAAAATAATAATAATAATAATAATAAGATAAATACGTTTAAAATGCAATCAATAATTATCTATATTTTATTCCGTACACGTTTCTTTGCGAGATCTAATATTCACGTCGTTCGTATTTAATCTTTTTTTTTCCACAGACCAATGGTATTTTTCGCGTACCCGGCCAGCCAGACGTGGGATTTGAAAACAATTTTCATAGAAGCAACGTCATGAACCAAATCAGTATAAATATTGTGTGGCTTATATAAAAAAAATATTATAAATAAGGTTTTTATTAACTTTTTTCGCAAACTGATGTATACGGACAATGCATTAATGCGTGCGAGTGTGATTAAAATTAATTTGAATTCAAGACGAGTTACAGATAAACCAGAAAAAAAAAGAATGAAAATTTAGAAGAAGAATATTCCGTTATAATTAATGTTTTTATAGTGGCGAAACGTGTTTGAAATAACGCGGTTAAACGCCGCGTTGTATTACGAAACGTTATAATTGCTCGTTTCGATTAAAAAACAAAAAAAAAGGCGATTTGCCCGACAAGCGCGTGTGCAAAATATAAAGTCGTATAAATAGCGCCTTCACAATGGAAGTCATATCATCGTAAAAAGCAGCAAACAGTCACGAATCACGCCACGACCGTGTCGGTGGCGGAATTATTATTATTATTATTATTATTAACACAACAGACGTGGTCTGCCACGCGTTATGAATGGAAAAACGTCCGAAGGGGTTGGTCCGGACACGGGAAAATATTATATTATTTCATAGCTGATGTGTCGAATTTGCACATTTTCACCCCGTACCCGGTGAAATACACGGGATTTTTACCATCAGAAAACATTTTTTTCCCGCCGGCTAATATGCTTTCTTTCTGCAGCGTACACTCCGCACCGGTCGCGGTTCAGCCTGCATTCAATAAAACGTTCCGGCCTTAATCGCCTGTTTTAAATTGGTGGCAACAAGCGACGACGTCGTATGTTTATTACAATAACACCACGTGTACGTACTCTTTTAGTAACGGATTTTTTTCTTCTTTTATCGTACCGAAAAGAACATAAAAAAGAAAAATGTATATATACAAAACGATCCTTTTTTGCTCTGTGTAGTGAAACGGGGTTAAAAATGATTTCCTGCACCGCAATTATTAGAAACAAAATATTGTTTACCGGATTCCGTGTTGGAAAAAACAATAACGCGTAAAATAAATTCAAGTTTTTGATTGAAAAATTAAATATTACGACAACGCTGCACTAACGTATATAAATAGTGAAATTAAATGTTAAAAATCGACACACAATCAAGGCGGTATAACCTCGTTTCACGGGACAAACGATGAACGTAAAATCGCCGTAATTAGATAGTTGTTTGTATAATTATGTAAACGGACAGCATTGAGTCAAAATTTATTTCCAGCTATACGAAATTATCTACGAACCCAGCGATTTTTGATGATTTAAGGCGTACTACCTACTACGCGAATGAGAGGATAGAGCTTGTTTTGAATATAACCGTAATTAAAAATTAACCTTCTTATGACGCCATAACTTTCTAAATATTTAGTTCGTTCGAACCGTCAAAGTTTGTTCATTAACGAATAATAATCCGTTAACGTTTTAGTGAATTACGAATTAGTGAAGTTTAACAACTCGTTCAACGACGACGTTGAAATTTATTCTCAGAATATTATTACGGAGAGAACGCCGGCGAAATTATTTCAGTTCAAATAATTAGTAATATATTGCCGAACTGTTTTTTCTTTTTAAATTTATTAATTATCAAACAATTAATATGTGCGGAAAACGCGAGAATTTCGATTGTTTTTTTTTACTTAAATTTATCTACGTTCGCGGTCTAAAAACAATACGTAAAAGAATAATTATAATTTATATGTATAACCGAATTGAATTGAAATAATATTAATTATTTAAATAAAATTTAAGCGCCGTACGGTGATACTCTAAATTCATTTTATCTTACTAGTGAAATAAATTTTTTGCGCGTTGACGTAAAAAAAAAAAAAAGATAAAATGAGTCTTTTCTAGAATCGAATTTAACGTATAAAATGAAAAAAAATTTTGACAAAGAAATGAAACAGAGATGATGTATAATATAATCGTGACGGGGTAGGCGTACTTAAATACAGAGGCGTACCCAGGATGAAAATGTAGGACAAGCCCGGTTATAATAATTACTACGTAGGTACACTACGTTATTTCTTTTTTGGAAACTTTTCGTAACGTTTTTAAATTTAATTAGAAAAAATGATCATATAATATAACACAAAAGAAAGAATTATCATAAACACGTATACACGCTTGATGTAAATGGGTAATAAATAAATTTAATTAGCTTTGTTCCAAATGATTTAATTTCGTATCGTTTTATGAAATTAAAAAAAAAATTTATAAAATGGTGTTTCTTGAAAAATTAAATAATAACGATTGTAAAAAATATGAATAATAACTATTTGAAAACAATGTAGGCCCAGGCCTACCCGCTGGGCACGCCACTGCTTGAATACATAAACGCGATACGTACGTTCGATCACATTACGAGTAAATGGTGTAAATTTCGCAGTCGAGCCTTTTCTCCAAGACGTCATAATATAATAGTTACGCGCATTTCCCGAAAGGGAAACAGGAACGTTTCTGGGTAGCACTTCGGCGGTATGCTTTTAGCAGTTAATTAACAAAATTGTTCACGTTGTGGATTACTAATTCTAATACTTCCACGGCCTTTTATACTCGCTAATTATTATTTCTACTGTGTAATTCTCGACGTGTGAATGTGTTGTGCTGTTGCACAATCAGCGCCATCGTCGTCGGTCGGAAATTGTTTAAATACGACGAGAGTACTGTTGGCTGTGCGGAAGGATTGATAAATGTCTGAATTTCGATTTCGTTTGAGAATTACACTGAGTTTTCGCCACTGACTTTGTCGGTGCGACAATTCAAACAATATTTTACGCATTTTTTTTTTTTTTAAGTTATTGCGATTTACGATTTACACGCGATTGTATGCGTGTGCGTGAGAAATATTGTAGTATAAAAAACAAAAAAAAAAAAACAAATAATAATAATAAAAAAAAAATAGCGTGTTTTTGTAATATACGTATGACGGTAAATACAAATTTAAATACACAAAAAAAAAACAATTTACCGTTTCGTTCACTCATTGGTTTATTACACGCTGTTTTATATACATATACGTATAGCTATTCTGTGGACTTTGTGTATTATACGAAAACAATAAAACCAGATTATCGACGAATATTGCGTTCTTCGTTTTATCGCTTTACGTTCCAATATAAAATATTTCTTCTATATATATATATATATATTATTTTTGATCTCTCTATATAAAAAGAACTGTACGAAAAATTATTGCGTTTTCCAATTCGAAAAAATTTCGATCGAAGCTTTTTAAAATATTATTCTCCTGACTGCAGTGCCGTCCTAACCACCAATAACGCCCTAGGGCAACAATGTTTGACGCCCCCCAAAAAAATATTTAACATTACATAATTTTATATATTTTAATAGTAAATATAGAATTTGATAGGTACCTATTACTCATCCTCGAAATCATCATCATGTAGATACAAGGGAAATTAATACCTAAAATAACACATTTTTTTTTTGATTCATTTTTACGACACCCCCTAAATTCATAATACTTTGGACGCCCTAGGGCACTTGCCCCATTTACCCCCCCCCCCTTGGGACGGTTATAATTCTGAATTATGGCTGTCTATAGAGTTATTAAAACGTGTAAGACAAACGCGTTGCGGCGGTATACGTAGTTTAGCACCATTTCCGCGGGTTGGGATGGTTCAAAAAAAAAAAAATTGTTAATATAGACCTTATCTTCCTTCTGCACTGCAGACTTAATATTATTATATAAATACGTATTTAGTGCCCGTCAGCTGTTACAACCTCGTAAAATTTAACACGGTCTGCGAGAAAAATAATTGAATAAACATATACGTGGATAGAAAACTGAGAAAAGGTTGGAATAATAATATAGTATCTCGCTTTTTCAATTTTTTTTATTTTGAAATTTCAAATAATTCACTGAAAAAAAAATACTGCTTTATCGATTTTTATTCTTAATTTTCTTGGAAAATAAAATAATATAATAACGATAACAACAATTAACTTTTTTTCTGCCGCTGCGTACTAAAATCTGTATAAATATAGTGAACCGAAATCTGCGCAAGATGTCCTAAAATGGCCTATCCGGGTTGCCGTTTTAACGCCAGCTTGGCTGGTGAGCAGTACGGTCGTTTGTTGATTTTTTTTTTTTTTAAATATTGTTTTAACTTAAAGCAAAAACATTATTTTCTTCACCGCTATAATACCATAGGTTTATACAATAAAGGACATTTTCTGGGGGAAAAAAATATCATCTTTTTCAGAGACATTTCATCGAGGGTCCGATGAAATATTTTCTTTCCTGGTGACCGGATCAAATTTTCAATCTTGTCCTCAGTATAACACATACATATTTTTCGAACGTTGTGCACATTTTTATTTTGGTAGCAAATAATTACCAAAATGCTCGGACCTACATAATATATATCATTAAATATTATATTTTATTTAAAAATTGGGGAGACAAAAATTCGATCGATACGTGTATTTTAATAACGCTAAATTTAACAAACGATATTTACAGCTACCTAGTAGAACGCACTTGTGTCAATCGATTATTAAGTAATTTTTATTCGTTTTACATAACTGCGCGTACGAATATATATATTGATATATCCCGTCACCAATACCGGACAGACGAGTATAAACCGATATACCGTTATTCTATATTTTCCTACAACCGACATGTACGAGAGCACCTGTTTGCGGTTATTTCTCTCATATTTATCATTTTCATAAATACGTTCACGTGAATGACATCGATGACCCAATTCGGAATGCCAAGTCCTCTTTCATAGCGGACTTTTGAAAAAAAAGGACGACGTAGCCGACGTCCTTTGAAAAAAAAAAATGCAGTGACGTCGATGAAAACAGAATTTCTTGTTTATATTCCATCGCGTATTTTGTATACTATAAAAAGATGCGAGTTTAAAAGGAAAAAAAAGACGTATATATTTTATCGTGACGCCGTCGAATTTGTTTTTGATAAAAAATACGCTTTATTTTCGTATTAATTAATTTGTTACTCAAACGAAACGCGTCTACGTTGAGCTCGGGTAACACGTATAAATTATATAAATAATATTCTCCGATTTCGGTCTAGACGTGTGTGTGTGTGTGTGTATGACTGCATGACACGCGTATCTCGGTTCGTAAAAGGAATAGTGTGCAGACACGACTTAAAGTTGAAAGTGATATAAAACCGACTACGTCAGATCTAATACCGATAGTTTTGATAGTACAGGACGAGTGTAGTAACGGGGTTCGAGTTCCCGACAGGACCATTTACAACGCGTTTTATAAACTCCATTATCTAAATTAGTCTCTCTTTATATAGTAATAGCGAATAATAGTAATATTCTAAGCGACCACGAAACCGTAACTTTAATATTATACTTGTGTAACGCTGAATTATCATTAAAAATGCGTTTACGCAATCCGCTTAACCGTGTTATATATGTATACATAAAATCTCTCTCGGCTGCAGGCATCCAACGAGAAAGAAATAATGGCGTGTCCGCCACTCCGTTGAGACTTGGGATTTGATATGATTGTCTATTAACCGAAAAAAGAAAGAATAACGGGGAAGTCAAAATGTCGTAAAAGTCGATTCGTACGGATTACGAATTCGGGATGTTTAAGCTTTTGTATTTTTTTTTTTGAATTCGCATAATAACAAATGACAAACCACGAAAAGTAATTTTGATCGGAGTTTAGTTTACCAGTAATTAAAGGAAAAAAAATTTAATAATAATAATAATAATAATAATAATTTCAATAATTAATAAATATTTTTGACGATCAATTATATATATAGTTTTATTCTCTTAAAAATTTCACTCTTAGTACCGAAAAGTCAAAATTACAAATTATTTTCATATACAAAAACAAAAAATAAAAAAATCATTGTAGAACACAAATTTATCTAAACACGTGTGTGAGTATTGCTAATCTTTATTATTTTACTTAAGTAAAATGGGTATTATAGTATTATTATCGTGTATTTTTAAAATGAAAATTGTAATTTAAAAAAAAAAAGATTTTTTGAAAATAACATCGTACATATTTTATGACATCTGGTGAAAATTCAATTCTAGTTGCAGTCAAGGTTTAATCTCTTCGGTTATGTGTATCGTCTGAATGACATCGATAAAATGCTAAAAACCGTGCAATAGTTGTTTTGATTGAGAAAATATAAACCGTTAGAAGTGTGTGTGGTATCTAAAAACATCCGTTATAACCGTTAAACCTTTTAAAAGCGATAAGATAATAACTTCAAATATTATAATAAAATAATATTCAAAGTTTATCTACAAAGCAAATTATTGACAATAAATATAATATTAAATAATAGTTTTGTATTATATACGTTATTCACTGTGCAAAGGTCTGAGAGAAAAATCTTAGAATTAAAAGAAAGTCTAAACCAGTATGGGAAATATTTCAAATAATCATTGAATGAAATTTATTAATTGAAGTTATACGTTTAAAACGTGATAAACACTATGTCACTGTAATGAGAATATTCGGCCTGTATACGTATCATTTATAACTATTTGAATTGTACAGAATTGTCAAACGGTCGTTTACCATAATATAATCATTATTTATTTATTTTTTTTTGGTTTGAAGTGGTGTATAGTCATCAAAACTAACATAAATTTGCAATTTAATTCTTTTCTTCTCGTACAATTCAGTTTTTAAATAAAATAAACATTATAGTTGTTGGTATTATTTCCATATAGAATATATAGGGACGGTTAATCTTGAACGTCAGCGTAACGTTAAAGATCATTATTTATGTATATATATATATATATACGAGTATGTGTATACAGTACGCATAATAATAGTTATATTATAATTGAAATAAAGAAGAAAAAAACTAATTTTATTCATAAATAAAAGTCTAATCTTTGGTAAAATAATTAACTTGAATAATTATGGGAAAAGGTCGAAAAAGGAGAATCCATAATGTATGCACGGACACGATAAAAAAGGATACTATTAGCTATGACAGCAGTAAGCTCGCTAAAGGGTGGCTGTACGGTATGACGGAGAGAAGATAAATAATTTGAACGACTGACCTCGAGCTAAATAGATAGTGATAATGCCATAATAGGGTAAGGATCGAGAAGGATAGTGTCAAAAAGTGGTACTCACTATTTACAGTATGTACACAAGCGCATATTTATCTACCATAATATTTAAAAGTATACGTACATTGGTGGAAATATGTGCAAAAGTTAACCAGGCGTTGCTATTAATTATTTAAGTTAACAATAATAATAATTATGTAATATTTTTTGACTTTGAAAATTTATGATCCGAACCTTTTAGACAAGGATAATGTAAGTACTTCGAACATGATAATTTACGTAGTACTATCGTAAAAACATGTACGACGTCACAAAAAATTAATAAAAATAAAAGGACTTTTTAGAGAACACCTAGGTTAGAGGGTAGGTGTATGGTTTTGAATTTCTCATATGTTAATGGAGAGTTAGAGATACGTTGAAATTCCAACGAACCAAATAGCGCCACGCCAAAGGTTTGAATCGTAGCGACCCGTGTTATGACAATGAAATTTACATATTTATAAATTTAAACTTTTTCGCGTTCCATGACGGGTTTAGGTTTTAAATTTTGTTTCGCGTATAAAGAAATAAGAGTAAAAAAAAATGGTAATTATTAAATCCAAACTATTTCGAAACGCACGATATGAGAAGAAGACATTTTTCACAAATGGATTTACGCATTTTATAATCTGAATTTTTTAATTTCTACGTGTGAGTTTTACTTACGAGTATCTTTTTCCGTGATATTTTCAGACGCCAATTAAAAAAAAAAAAAAAAAAGCAATTGAATAAAATATTCTCCACGAGACCTACTACGTAAATCCATTATAAATGTAATATTGTTTAGTAATGATTGGCAATACAGTTTATAATAACGGATTTCACGACAGATGTGAATTATTATGGTTTTGCGCGTATCAACCGAAAACCGTACAGCCATTATTAATGTATGAGTGTGTTCTGTAATAAAAACATCGAATGACCAGTAACATTCATTGCGTGACGGATTGTTTAATTCCATAGAGTTTGCAGCAGATCATTTTTACTGAGAATACAATGTAATAATAATAATATTATTATAATTATGATTTACTACGCTCCAAGTGACTGATACGGTGGGTGAGAAAATATAAAAACTGCTCCGGAGTGTCGTTTCGGGGCGTGGTGGACAAGACCGACTTCAATTATTATATTTTACACCTGCCGTACCCCGCGTACATGATAATATTATTGCAAAATAATATTATTATACAAATTAATTATATTAATAATATTATATTGTCAAAATTAAGACAATACCGTCTTTGTCTTTGGCCGAATTATCACGATCGTATAAAAGGAGTGAAAAAACAACATTAAGGGCGCATATTTTTGGAAACGCTTCCCAATCAGTGGCGATGCATGTGGGCCCGTGGCCCGTGGTCAATGATATTTTAGAATAGGCCAAATATTTCATTATTCACACACCAATAGGTGTTTCGCACCAAAAAACTTAAATCCAATAAATGCGATAAAGGGACTATAGGAGATCTTATAATCCTCCTGAATTACGTATAGTGACGTCTAACATTTTTTAAAAACAAAATTCAATAGGTCTCCTATCTCTCCTAAATTAAAAAGAACTAAAACAATTAAAAACATAAAATATTTTTAATTTATCGATTTCATTTGATACAAGATTACAGGAACGCGTTCGAAAAAATAATACCTTGTCATTACAAATTAACTTTTCATTTTCCATAAAATATTAGGATTAATTTGACAATTTTATTATAAATAAAAAAATTAAAATTCGATAAAATTAAATTAAATTTATTTAAAAATTTATATGTATTATAAATTTATTTATTTAAATATATTATTCACACTACGGCAATTGTAATAAAAAAAAGTATATAATGATAAGAAAAAAAAATATAGTAATTAATATTATAACTGTTTGCCTATTCGACTATTTAATATTATTTCTAATATTATCAAACTAAAACGATGCTTTTTATGGCAGTCAGGTTATAAAACCGTAGGGTGGACCAACCGCATGAGGTCAAGACATCCTGGGGTTGGCCATAGCTCATCGTCCTGGCCTACTCTTTGCTATGCCACTGTAGGACCACTCGCTTATTAAACTAATCGGATGACGATGATTTGAATGATAGAATTTGCTGTTTTTTTTTTTTACGTCGACTTAAACCGGTCCGTCGTATATGAACACTGTTAAACGTTCGAACGGACAACTGCAGGACTGCAGGACAAAAGGACACGTTCCGACCGCGCAATACGTTTTAAACACAGGACGCGCGGTAATAATATTTTATGAGAAAATATCGTGACGTATTTATGCGTATATGTATGCAATCTGATTTGTACAACAATAATTTTGACGTTTATGTATCCGTACCGTGTAATCATCATTGTCGACGGACATTAGGAAACGGACAATAACGTTCCGCCAACGAATAATTCGAAAATGCTTCCGGTACTACACACAAGTGTTAATAATAATAAATTTGTATGTATAAAATATATAAATATACGTGAATATACAATCAAGTAAAATACCATTTTGTGGAAAATAAATGTATAGGAATCGTCGTTTAAAATTTGTTTGTTTATCGACAAAAAGTCGTCATCGGGTATTAAGCGAAAAAAAGGAAAATACGACAACAGAATAAATAATTAAAATTACGTGGAAAAAATTACGAATGTTACAGTAGAAAAGGAATAGAGTTTGAAAAAAAAAAATAGCGAAGCGATTGTGTATATAATGAATTAAAGTTTTAAAAGAAAAAAAAAACAATTATTGTATGGAACGTCGTCGTTGATATAAAATATTGTATTTAAAAACCGTTTGTGTAATTAAAATATTTTTGAATTTATTACGTTTGATTTATTTATATGTTTTATGTAATTCTTTCAAAACCAACAACAAAACGTACAGAATCAAAAAAATCGAATTACACACGACGAAACTTGTATTTTTTTTTTTCTAGTCGCTAAACAGTTGCTATACGAGGACCACGTTCGTTTTATTTTTATAAAAAATTATTATGATTATCATACCTATCGCGAAGTTCATTAAGTATTACTGATATATATATATTTTTTTCGCCAACAGTTCACTGAGTCGAATCGGTGTAAGCTGAATTTATTAATAATTAACATTTTCGATTGTCCCGTAACACTATTCAAGACGTTCACGGTGATTAAATTCGATTTTGTAGTTGAATAATTTCCGATTAATCTATAATATAACAGTACATTTAATTATCCGCGACGTTCGCGTTAAATATTTTCGCGCCGTCCGTGTAAAAGCGTAGGTTTATGGTCGTCGATTATGATTGTGTTTATGCCTTAATAAAATTATACGGAGTATAAAATACATTATTATAAGCTCGTAATAGTGCTCGTAATACCAAGTTATAATACGCGATTACACGGCGTTAAACGATAATAATTTGTATTTGTATAGCAATCAGTGTGTGTGTGTGTAATTAGAGATATGCATACGACGTGTTTAAAATGTAATAATAGTTCACGATTTTAATATTTAAAAAAATTTGCGCCCGTTTTAATAATTTTTAAGGAAAAAAAATGGAATAAAAGTCTAAAACGTTGTTAACTCGTGTTAAATGAGCTCGTGTGTTTAAGCGCGGACAAATTTTCTGTGGTGTATTGAAGGGTGTAAGCTGGTATACGCGAGTTAATTTATCCACAAAACGGTCTAAAATTATTATAATTTGTAGATTTTCGTGTAATATTAACACCTGTTTATCGGCGGACGTAGCCGACTATTTTTACTTTATGATTTAATTAAATTTTAATTACACACTAAATGATGCATAATATGATACAGTCCACGCGAGTATAATATAATTAAAAATAAATTACTATTTTTTTTTTTTTTTTTTGACTCGATCGTATTCTCTGATTCAATAATCATCGATTAGCCCCGTATAGGTTTTAAAGATTACTCTGTCTTGCCAAGAAAAACTATTTTATCACAAGTGAACAATATGATTAATTTCCCGGTTTCTTTATACGAATCACGATTAAATTTTCCTTTTAAATCTAATACCGTTGTAGCGGTACCTACTAGCTGTAGCATTAATTGTATATAATATATTCGTTGTGTTAGAAATGAATTTGTTGTTTTTCGAACATTAATCGTTTATCGACTGGTTCGGTGGTATCCAAATAATAATAGGTAAGTAGTATTATGGTCTCAGAAAATTAATTATTTCACTCGTCATATTTAACGTTCCAAGTTAAATAATGACTGTATTATAGCATAGTCAATTAAGTTGAATGGAAGGGAATTCAAAACTGCTACTTTCACTATAAATAATATATAGTTATTTTTAACGAGGAAAAAATTGATTCGACTGTTAAATTGCATTATAATAAGCGGTTTAAACGGCCAAGTTTTATTTGAGAAATAAATTTCATTGCGCACGTGCGGAACTTATTTACCACTAACGATCACAAAAAGTTTAAAACAATATTATAATAGTCCAACGAACCCTCGACCAACTCTGTAATTATATAATTTAATATATATATATATATAGAACTCCACTATTTTGTTTTTATTTAAGGTTGCAGATCGAGAGTATGAAAAATAAAAATATTGTAATATAGTTACGCTGAAGCCCGGATTTAGACTTCCAGGGGCCAGTACTCGTTTGTGGGCGCCCACCAATGGAAACAAATACGGTTCTCTTCTTGTCCCAGCGTATTATAATATTAGGCGATTCAGCGTAAATACGACGTTTATTATTACTGTTACTGTTTAATAACAAATATTACAATTTATTAAATATACATACATACGAAAATTTAATCGATGATAGTCAATGTTATCAAATTTAAAGTAAAATACTAAAACGTTACCCGAAATCAAACACTATTAATTGCATAGCGGTACGGTGTATTGACAAAAAGACACTACAAACAAATATAAAATACTCGTATATGATATTATAACAAGAAAATATGTTTTTTTTCAGTCTTAAAATGAAATATTTGTATAGTAAAAAAAAAAATACAAATAGACTAGTCAATATAATTTTAAGCATACAACATGACGAGCCTCGACGACATGGTTCCTACCGGCACTCCTTAAGGGGACGTTCTACCTGACTCAGTTGTCTTTGTCTGACACACGCGTAACATAGTAAAACCTGATTTCGTATTTCCAATATTGTGAGTAATTGGCTAATTTTCGGACACGACGACCTATGATATTAATTAATAAAAATAACATAATCTATGGCATGTAGAAATTATTTTTTCGATAAGTTGTATTTTTAATATTTTACAAGTGCATAAATAACGTAATAATCAAATAATAAATGTTTTTTTTTAAATTTAATTGATCGAAAAAGTAATTCTAACGTGTCATAGATTATGCTATTTTTATTAAATTAATATCATGTCCAAAAATTAGCCAATTACTCACAATATTGGAAATACGAAACCAGATTTTACTGTGTTACGTGTGTGTCAGACAAAGACAACTGAGTCAGGTAGAACGTGCCCTTAATCCCGGCCTGGTTACATTCATTTTTCGAGCGGAATAAGAACATTTTTTTTTATTAATATAATTTTTATAAATGCGCGTGAAATTTATTTACCAACACGCGCACCACTGCAGTAGGCTACAGTTGTCGCGACATAATATATCTTCGGAGAAAGCAATACGTGTAACACGGAATAATCAATTTGAATAAAAGGCTCGCGCGAAAATTTTTACCCGGTCTCGCGGATTGACTTTTTGTAGGACGAGTTTTTTTTTTTTGTTCGTCCTGCCCAAACATCCTTCGGGGCCGTCCGTATAACGCGCGAAACAACACAGCCGGCGCAGTCACAGTTAGATTAATGGTGGCCAATAGGTGCAGAAGGAATATATAAGGTGCCTTCGCTGCGTGATAGTAATACTATTATACGCGTATCGCGAGAAACTATCAGCGGCGGGCAGCTGATATATATATATATATATATATATATATATATATATATATATATATATATATATATATATATATATATATATATATAAAAAAATATATATATTGGTTATATTTTTCGTTATATGCCGCCTGCGCAGTCTCCTCGATTCCACCTCGGGTCGCGGCTAGCCACCGAAAACTAGGTTACATACGCGTGTCTGAAACCACCCCTCGCAACGCGAATTCACCATGTGCTCTGTGTATATGCGCACAACCGTATCTGTAAATGAGATAGAGAAAGTCCAGACGACACTTTAATAAAGGCGGCCACGCGACGTGTTTGTGCGGTCTATATATTACATAGACGTGTGACTTTTACGGTCAACGCAGGAGAGACACATCTATTGTTGAGTAACGTATAAAAAATTAATAATAAAATGCAAGTCGCGTACGAAAGTAGACGCAATAAAGAGAGAGAGAGAGAGAGGTGAAGTTATCCTTATTCGATTTCTTCTATTGAAAAAAAAAAAAAACATTTCTCTTAATACGAATAAAGTGACGAGTAGGTATACTTCCAGAGGCGGTCTGGGAAGGGTCCAGCCCACTATTCTGCTCATTCAGTCGGCCAAAATACATGTAGCTTTGAGATATTCACTTTTTTTCATATAAAAAAATTCTATATATTCATTGACATTATTAGGAAAAATGTAGGAATTGTAACATTTTCATGCGATAAATAACGAATTAATAACATATTTTAATAATATACGCCAAATACAGTATACCTATATTTAAAATAAATAAAATTTGCATTCGTGTTCTCTGCGCCGTACGCGTAGTTAAGAGCATAAACGGTTCATTAGTCAATGCACCCTGTTTCATAAACTTTTCGGAAAATATCAAAACATCTACTTGGATTTTCGTCGTTCGAATTATGATAATTGATTAGAAATGTTGGCGAATTATAATATAGTAGTACGTAGATTCGTGAAACCGAAGAAACCGAATTAAAATAAGCCGGTAAAACAGATTTACTGCACCAGTGTGGCGGCGCGCAGTAACCGTAATAATACACATTAACTCAACTTTTAAGCCGGACTACGTTGCCGACGAATCCCGTTTATACGCGTATATACATTCAAAATCAGTGTTCTGTATACTGAAAAATAAACTGAAATAAGTATTAAAACAATAATAGAAAAAAAAAACTATTTCAATTCATTCGTGACGCCTACAATTCTAACCGCGGAAAGAGGCATTTTTTTTTACATTTTAACACTTTTAAAACAATTACGTTTTTTCTCCATATATTGAGTACTTAGCACGAAACGGGATTTTTTAAAATTCTAATTACAAATTCAAACTATTCTACGAATAAAATATGAAATCCTGCGCGATTTTCTTTTAAAACTTTACACTTTTTTTCAGTTTATCGTCCATACGGTCAGTTTATTTTAGCGAAGTATAAATCCTGCACGTAATAATAATCGATATCACCGCGTATTCGTATTATTTAGGTTTATAAGAGGACGTCACGCGTATTGACTTCGCTCTCGAGAGCAGACGTCAGGGTGGTTGAGTGGGACGAGATTGAACGTTAATTTATAGTTCTGTACGTTTAATAATAATATATTCTCCTACGCGAGTCTCTTATACGCACATGTATAATATATACACTTTAGTCTGCGCGAAATCTGAACGTGTAATCTAATCATATTATAGTGTCCGTGTATAGTACTCTAAACTCTCAAATTCGTTGTCATCATCGATTTTCCCAGAGAACGCACATCACATTGTATCAAAATCAAAGTTTTGTGTTTAAAAAGTTTCTTTGGAAATTTTCAAATTTATATTGTTAAGAAAAATAAATATTACTCATATGAATAACGCCTTATATACATTTTTTTTTTATATTTATTACTCCGTTTCTGAGTGTCGTGAGATGATGAAATATGGATAACAACTTTAACGGAAAAAAAAAAAATGTTAAACCACACACAAATATTACTGAATTTGTTCTATAGTAGTATACTTACATATACTGTAAACAGACAGAAAAACAGATAAATAACTACGAGGTTTTCTCCGAATCCCCAAATATTTATAATTTATCTCGTTGCTGTAACTCGATAGGCAACCCTCCCCAGTAAATATTTATATAAACCGGTTTGGTTTTACAATGTTCATACAATATCCATTATACCTATGTTATATATAAAATATAATTATATCCGTACATAGGTTAAAAATTAATAATTAAATATCACGTAGTTATGGACTTAAGTTTTTTTTTTATTAGAAATAAAATTTATATTATTATGATTGTTGTATTATTTTTTTAAAAATTAAATTTCTATAAAAAAAAAGACGAAACACTGATTTTTTTTCTTCATTTTAATTTACATGTTCACTATTATTTTTTAATTTCATTTTTAATGAAAGACCGAAAAGTTTACGTAACATTTAGCCCAAAAATTAAACTGGAAACTCCTTCCATTTTTAGAACTTATCTATCTAAATTTAAAAAAATTTTAAATCGGAAATTTTTTCGTCGTTTTACTGATTTTGACATTTACGTTTACAGTATAATTATTGTTGTTTCTGATTTATGATATAATTTTTATAGTTTAACGCGTTTTCTGACTCATTACGTGGGTAAATGTATAAAGAATTGAAGTTATTGAATATATTTCAACTCTATGATAAAAAAGTAAAATAAAATCGGAATAAAATATTCAAATATAACGCTGCTCGTATTGTTTCTACTGTATTTTATGACTGTTATACATCGAAAGCTAATTACCTACTTTAAAAAACTATATTGTTCTAAAACTTGGAAATAAAAAAAATTATCAAAAATAATAATATTATGACACGGCGCTCCGGATAGGCAAATCTCATATAGATTCGCACTGTGGGTACACCGCAGTAATAATATCCCGATGTATTATTAATTACTTTTGTCTGAATTCCACTGATATTGGCCAGCGGCGTATAATCCTTATTATGTATTTTAACTATAGTTAAATGTCTATCAGTGTTGTCAGTGACGTATTTACGGGGGTAAGGGTTACGATAAGTCTAAACTCCCTTCCCAGGACCAAAAGGTCAATTAAAAATATTATTGTAGATTGGTAAATTTATATTAACACTTTGACACTCGACATGTTGTGGACAACAAACAAATTTCTCCACTTTTCTATTAATTAAAAAAAAATCAAAGGTAATTGTGAATTTAATATTTATTTAAGTTTATGAAATAAAACATTAATTTAAAATTGGTTATTATTTTTGACAGGCAACACTTTTTAATGGCTCAGTTATGCTTATAATTGGTAGTTCTCACCGAGCTCACCAACAGAAATAGACGTTTTGAATTTTTATTATAATTTTCTCTTTTCTAAATTCTAATTAATATGTCATAATAACCGATTTCTTTTCGTTGACGAGCAATTTATTTAATTTATGTAAGGTATCTGGTTTATTTAATTTAAAAATAAATAAAAAAAAAACTTTAATTCGGAATATTACGTATTATTGTTTATACAGTGCGCACGAAGTTTCTATGTTTTATTTGACCCTCTGCTCGTCCCTTAGAGAGCAACTGTGCATTGAGTATCGTATACTTTATTATATATTTATTAACAATTATTATCCAAAAAGTGTGTACATTACGGTACCCCTCAGAGATCGGACGTTATCCGTATTACATATTATTATAATTTACAAGTTGAACGATGCCATATAAAAACGATAGGTTTTCAATTTTTATAGATTTCGGATCGTAGCGTAACGCATTATTTCTAACACATAACTCGTGTTGATGATGAGGGAGTGGTACATTGGCGGTTTTACGAGGAAGGGGCGATCCAACCATGGGCTTTTTTTTGTTGTTATTAGTTCGCACACTCTACTGTACCAGTCATTGCGGAAACGTTGGAACGTGGTTATATCGACACAGTTACCCCAACAACGTTTGTCGTTCTTAGATGAGATTTCATTCTTTTACACACTTTTACATTCGAAAAATGTTTTACAACCTGCGATAGTTGCAAATAAAGTTAGCATTCGGTATGCTCATAAACTAAGTAATTAACTTTGTAAAACAAACCTTAAAAATGTCTTGAATACGGTCTTACGTATTATCATTAAATTTAACCAGTCTTGACGACTGAACAATTTGCTTATAAAATAGAGTGGTATAAACAGGGTTAAGATCTCGGATGGGAAATAGTGGTTTAGTGTGTATTGTGTAAATGGAAGCATATATTATTAGCGCGAGTAGAGAGTGTTGTATAAGAGAACCGACATATCCTCTTTAGTAACTGTAATGTTATTACACTCGTATATACTAATATGATGAATGGTATGGAGCGTACTAGGTACATATAAAAATAAAAGCTATCCCGCAGTGTTGTAAAATGTAATTTTTATTAATATAATTAAAAATAGTACTTAAATACTTTTTGAACAAATGCAATTTAGTTGTACTGAAATATTTCTAAAAAATACATAAAACGATTAGAATAGTTAAAATAAAAGTAGTAATTAATTAAAAAAAAAAAAAGAATGTCGTAATTAGCCAATACAAGAAAAATATTTAAAGCGACGAGTAAATTGAATCTACATTTAAAGAATAGAAAATTATTATATTATATTGTGCGAAGAGTAATAATAATAATCGGCAAAATGTACACTTGATATTTACGATATCTTTCTATCAGTTGATTCATTTACAGTCGGTTTGTGTAAGTAGTAATATAATAACTCCAAAAAACAGTTGAAAGTGAGTTTTCCAGAAGTATGTAGTGTTTTTGTATTATTTTAAACAATTCTTGTTACATCTGCAAGCGCGGAACGATAGTTTTCCATGCTAAAAATCATTAAAGGATATTTAAGAAGTAGAAACGACGCAAAATCGTTTAAGCGGGGCCTGGCGTAATACTTTCAATGGAACATCACGGGAGGTTAACTACGAGGATTTAACGGATAAGTTTGCTGTTGCGAAAGAAAAAAAGAAGAAATTTCGATAAAACTGGCCGGACATTACTTTGGGATATAAATTGAATTTCGTTATTGCTTAGTTAATATTATTTAAAGCAAAAAGAAAAAAAACGTTCAATCATAAAAATAATTGTAAACTAAACGTAGGTTTTTATATTATTTATAACTTATTAGGATTTACAGAGATAGATTTTGTGGACGAGTGCGTGTGGTGCCTTACACTCCCCGGCCCTTCCACAAAAACTAACAGCCCGCTGGATTGTTTTGCAACTAGAAGTTGTAGTTACAACAACTGATCGTGGTTGGTGTCAGTCGTCACATTGTAGCAGGACCGGATCTAGGGGGAGAGGAAGGCGGGGATTTATCTCCGGGCGTATAATTTTCCTGGGCGTATTTTAAGGTTTCATCAACAATGATTAAATTGAAAATGGACTTTGAAATAAAAGTCATAACTACAAAATAACATGTATTTTTGTCACTATTAGGATTCTAAATAATGGCTGTGAGAATAAGATGTTACGCAAAATCCACCATCGTAGATTAATCATTACCGCGGCGAGAAATCTTATCGCGCAGTGACCATTTTTGCCGTTCTAATAATAAAATATTTATCATTGAATTTTATTTTATTATCATTATATTTGACACTGAAAAAGTTAACAACTATAGATTTTTTGTTAGAAACATATTTTTTTTTGTCGTATGAGCATATAGTGTATTTGGCGTACACATTATATTTTGATAAATAATAATCAAATCATTTCATTTATTTATGGGGAAATAACGCGATTTTCACTTTATAAACAAATGTGCAATTCTTTTAGAAATTATACCATTAAGACCGTAGCCAGCAACATTTTTTTTTGGGGGAGGGGCTGAGAGTATAAATATGATGTAAAATAAGAATAATAAACTAATAATAGAATATAAATCATTAAATTTTATATAAAAAAATTTTCGGCTGGGGAGGTCTGAAACCTAAATCCCTCTGGCTACGGCCTTGGTTACCATAAAAACAACTGTAATTTTATTCAGGCATTCAAGTTTTAAAATGATTTGTTACCGATTTTACTGCTAAACGTTTATTTTTAAATTTTTTTGTAAATAATTTTTTTTTCGGGCGTAATTTTTTCATTTTTCTCGGGTGTTAAAATGCTAAGATACGGCCTTGCGATTCTAGACTCGAATAATGTACGCCACGTAGTCGTAATGTTGTTGTTATTATTATTATTATTATTATTATTATTATTATTATTATTATTATTATTATTATTATTATTATTATTATTATTATTATTATTATTATTATTATTATTATTATTATTATTATTATTATTATTATTATTATTGTTATTATTATTATTAATATTATTATTATTATACTCGGGCGCGTCCGGTCGTCTGAAGTGAAATGTTCTTTCGTCCGTGTTAAAATGTCAAATGACCCCGGTCGACACGGGATTCCGGCGAGGGCCCGGCAACGGAACCCAAAACGGGCGGCGGTGTAGTGTCCGTTCGTAAAACAAGACCGCGCGAAATACGAGGTCAGTGACGAGCGGTTAACCGAGCGAATCCAAAACGTTTGCGACGTAAATGAGTTTCGTTTTTTCTTCTTCTCATCTCTCCGTTTTCGCCAGTAAAACGTATAATTACGCGTTTTGTTATTATGCGATATATATGATAGTTTTACACGGCGTTTCTCGAGAAAGAGAGACGACTGGTCCAAAGCGTTTCGTTTTGGGAGGTTCGGGAAAGTCGAAAACCGAATGTGCGCACTGCACGCGGTGTTGGCGGTGCCCAGGCAGAACCGCGGAGGGACGCCGAATCGACGGTGTCATCGTTTCTCCGTCACCGAAAACCCCACACGATACCGTCTGACAGGCCTTTGGTCGGTGACTTGACTGGTAGCGGGGCGAAAATCCGCTCTTTTAATCAAATCATCGTGTTCCGGACGTCACGCGGTGGCGGCGCCCGTTCGACGCCTTCGCCTCTGAGACAAATGACGAGACCGTCAGATTTACACGTACGCACTGGCGTTAACGACGGGACGCTCGAGGGCCGTCGAACTCGGTCTGAATCGGTGGCGGATAATAATCTAGAATACAAATCGGTGTTGCTGCAAAATGTTGCTCCAGAGGGGACCACCGACCCGTCCGGGCCCGGACCGGCTCATGTATCAACCGCGTGTTTACATTTTATTTCACTTTGGCATTAAATATGCTCTACAGGCAAAAAAAATTCACTTAATACTCACACAATTGTAACGAAAATATTCATTTATTTTACGGGGTATTGTACGATAATTATACGATACAACATATTATAGCAACGCATTTCCGGCAACGTCATTATACGCACAGTGCCTGCGTATTACACTTGCTAAAATAAATGAGACTTTTTGAAAGAAAGAAATATTAAACTGTTATAAATTATAAACAATCGGCCAATACCGCGTACTTTGTTCCGTGTAGTTTTTTAAAATGTCTTCGTGTTGCACACGAATTGCACGAATAAGTCGAGTTATAATATTATAGTTTCTTCGCGATCATTCGCGTTGATTGTTCGGAATCTACCGCTCCCACTCCATTTTATATAGGCGTTGCTGACAAAACACTCGAAGTATTAGGATAACCGCCACTGGTCTGAATTGACGGAACCGCGGCATTATTTTGGAACGCTGATTTCGTTCATTACGCACTCTTCGGGGGCTAAATCGCGTGACCAACGAGAACCGAACATTTGATTACCTATACTTTGATTATGATTCGTAATTTATGTTTATTATTTATTTCGTGTTTGTCGACCGTTTCTCGTTTCGCGTCGTCGTCGTCGTCGTTTCCGTGTGTGTATCGTCGCGTTTACTAAATTTCACCGTGTTTTAGAGGTCTCTTTTTTGACAATGAATCAATCGATATTCAGACAGAAGAAGAAATGGTGAACGACAACACGGTCAGAAGGTCGAGCCGGATCGTCGCGGAGACGGTTTAAGATGAGGTCGCGAAGCGAACGTGTTTCCGTAACCGTCAAAGAAAAATTGGCACGCCGAAGTAAATTTAAATGTAATATTATCACGTGCCGGCAAATCGGCAGGTGACTGTGCTACTGGCTCCTATAGCGTACTGTCTGTACATGATGCTGGTTAATCAGCAGGCAGTGGCGGACGGACGAGAAGTTATAATTCTTCGTAAATTTCGTGGCGGACCCGGAGTGGTTCTGTACTGGTTTATCGAAACAATTTATCGTATGGTATCAAAAACGTGGGAGATGTAGGACCGCGATTAAAGACCAAATAAGTGACGTGAAATCCTCTTTTTTTCGCGTTTATTTCATGCACCAAAACTCGTCTTGTTGGCGTCAAAGCGCATAGAAGAAGCAATCGCTCGACACGTCGAATCGCTGCAATCTATTGCGGACCGGTAAAACGTAAACGTCTCGTTCGACTATTTTTTACTGTCTTTATTGTTACCGTTATGTGTGTTGTCAGTATCGATTGAAACGTTGTTCTGAGTTATGTTATTTATTAGCAATACACTATAGAGTTTAATTGTAATCCGTGATATTTAGACGATTATCGCGACGAGAATATCAATCGTTTACTTAGTAAAAGAAATGTAATTTGATGAAAAATAACACGGCAAGTACACGTCGTATTGTACGATATTAAACAATATCGTTGTTTACGAGACAAAAACATTCGAAATTATTCCTACTCGACTTCGAATAAAGTAATACTTTTATTTGCACGTATATATGTGTATAACGTTTTATTCTGCGCATCACGAAATATAAGTCTGTTAAAGTATTGTGAAAACCATTTAAGTTGTGGCCATGAACTGTATTATGTATACGGAATAAAAAGCAGAGTGCTTTTCTGGCATAAAAAATAAAAGAATAATAATATTATATACTCGTATATATACACTCGGCGAAAATCGTTCTTGATTTATGACTTAAAACAGTATCGCGCGGTACACAGATACAAACAAAATATATGCCGTATGCGACGTTGATGTTTCATTTTTGAAAGTAATTCGACAACTGAAAAGATGGTAATCGCATTTGTTACTTCGCCATAAATTTTATATCGCGTTGTGCGCTCGGTACGTACGCGTATACACAACAACGACTCGTTTTGTAACACGAATATTTTGTCTTCGATAACGTTTAAAACGTTTTTGAGTACGGTTACAGAGAATCGTTACGCGAACAGCATATTATTATATATCTGCTCTTTTGAGACATCGACCTCGCGAGCGATTTTCACTGTAGTATCGAATTTCGGCCACTGTATCTAAATATTCCATTAGAAACGTTAATTTTTAACAGACCAACGGTCGGCCGTTTAACGTTGCAGGCAGACGTGCTTTGTTTTCAGTATTACAAGGCCGAAAATTTTTGACGATTGGAAAAAAAAAATAAGGCGATTACATTCGCACGCGTCGTTCTCCTCGTGGAAAATCGACCCAGAGTCGGTTATACGACAACGGGCAAGAGACGAGACGTCACGCCGACAAAATTCGATTGTCGAACGGTGAATTATATTGTTGAAAATAAACAATTTTATTTTCGCGTTTTGCCGGTTGTCTTGATAATAAAAAAAAAACCATACTCCGCCGAGTGAACGAACACGTCTCGGTTATATTAACCGTATTAAAAAACAACAACAACAACACGCATTTGAGGAATACGAATGATTTTAGATGTACAGCGCGTAACGTATATTTTTATTCGATATTGGACGTTTGTCGTTTCTTAGTTATTCTCGAAATGTCTCGATACAGTCTAACAGAACATTGACGATTATTACACGAGTTCGTTTTTTCTTCTCGCTTATCTTTCAGATTCTGTAGGTTCTGAGCGGAGCGACGAACGTATCGGTTTTACAGTGATGTGGCTTTTTTTTTCTGCCTGTACCCAAAAATTCTACCAGAAGGTGTGCTCCGATCTTTACGTGTAGCACTATTTTCCGGTAGCAAATCGTATATAGTCGGTACCCTCTAGAGTCTAGAGTGTTAATATCAAGCCTGTACGTTTTTTACTAGCGTTTATTAGGTTAATTACAAAAGAAATGATTTTTATTCCGGATATACTCCGAAAACCGATGATATGTAGTAGAAACCGTTTATAATGACGTTTAAGGGACCAAAGAAAATAGGTCATAATAACCGGTTGTCATTATAACCAAAATGACGAAAAAAAAATTGTAACTTCAATACATATTATTATTATTAGTAAATTATTATTAAAGTAAAGATAAAAACATTTAATTATATACATACATATTTAAATTAATTCAATTATGATTGAAAAAATCTGTTATTTTAGATTTTTATATATGATAATTTTTCATTTTGGAACTCTTGTTCGATTTTGTCTCGCGCTTTCCATATGTTAGAAATCGTAGAGTGACCTACGCCTAATTCGTTAGCTATGTCGGCATTTCTTTCACCTTTTTTTAAACGAATAATGACATTTGCTTTTTCTTCAATTGTGAATTGCTTTCGTTTGCTCATTTTACAATTTCACGATATTCAACACACGAACACAAAACGCATTTAACCGCACGACGATTATCCGTACACTGACGATTAAATAAATATAAACCGACGACGAAACAACGATGAAATTATCGGTATTATCTGTTGTAATAGTACCTTCGATAAAGTGAAGTCATTATATAGATAAAATATTTTTCCAATTTAACCAAAAATAACCGTCATAACATCCGTATAGTCATTATATAGACGTCATAATAATCGATACAAATTAGTACATACAATATAGGAGTTTTGCCGGGACCTTTAATCTGAGGTCATTACACCCAATATGTCACTACAACCGGTGTCAAAGTAAAAGTATATTTCATTCTCGGTGTACACGAATAGCGCGCGAAACGTTAAAAAAAAAAATTTTCCAAAACTATTATGCTCGGACCGAGTACTATATCATAATAATAATAATAATAGTGAAACGTGCTCCCTATACACGTGCGCGCGTTCCTAGTGCGTTTGACAAACAGCGATCCCGAGCGTCGGCGGCAAATGTAATAAATCAAAAAAAAATATGAACCGCCGGTCTGGGCGCGGGTGTTTTCGCACCGATAGTGTTGTCACCGGCAATCAATCAAATTCTTCGTAATATTCCGCCGGTATTTATCCGGCAGCGAGCTGATGGTGATTGCGCAGGAGCAGCAGGAGACGTACAAAAAAAAAAACCGCGTGTTTTAATATAATAAAACCGCGTACACGTTTCCTCGGAAGTTCGCTCTTCGCGTTACATAATATTTTATACGTCATTTGTTTTGCGCCATACCCCGTGGAATTGACGTGTCCTAAGCCCTTCCCGTCGACCACTTGGTTTGGTTACAATATTCGAAAAAAAAAAAATCGATAAAAACGTGCAGAATTCCGCGTTACGCTTCACTCGTTTGAAAGTCGCGTCGAAAGTAGGAGAAAAAAACCTTTTCACATAATCTTATTGCGACTTCGAAACCGTTGTGCCAGGTTAAATTGGTAGCCGACGCTTTCGAAGAAATTCGGTATATCCTTTACATTTTTCTGGACCGTCCTCCGGGTCTCTCGCAGTTTCGCTTCGATCCTTGTTATCTGCTCGCCACCGTATTCCTTTTGCTCTCCATACGTACACGCCCATCTCATCCCGCTACTTTTTTTTTTAGGATTCAAATTGTGTGTATTTTAACTTTCACCGTACATATAAGTTTTTCAATTCTTCATCGTACACAATTTAATCGTATACTTGAAAAAAAAAAAATGCGTTTTCATTCATGTTACCACAACGCGTCGCTTGAATTTTTGAATTGTGTCTTCTAAGCGTTAAAACGTAAAACGCGTGTAAAATCCCAAAGCAATAACTATTGTACTTTACCCATACGTCGAACGTCCAGTTCACAATACGGTTATAACTGAATAACAATTTATATATGTATATTTTTATTTAAAATTATTTATTTCGACAACCGTATAACGGGTTTTGGTTTTTTTTTAATTTTTCGACGAAACGGAGTTTCAAATGTTTTTTTTCTTCTATACTTTGAAGATTTTTCACGGTCAGGTTCTCAAAGTTTTTTGTTCGCGGAGTCCTTAAATCGCTAAAAGAAATTCGCGTGACACCAAAAACCAGGACTGAGAGACAAAACGTGCGAGTTTATTTACTAATAAAATAAACACTGTAAACTTTATATTATTATAATTAGATATGATTTAGATCCAGACGTGTCCGCGAAGCCCCTGGATCACTCTCACACACTTTGAGAACAGCTGGTCTGAAAACAAAACTACGGCGTTTTGTACGAGGCCTAGGAATTTTGTAAAACGGCGTGTATTGCGTTTAAAAAATAAAATCGATTTTCGCGTATGTTTTATTGCCTAAAACCAATCGGAATTTTGCATAATTCACAGGTACATATATATATATATTTTATATCGTATAAGATCAGGTATACTTGAATCGTCCACGACATTTATGTTCTTGAACTGCAGTGCTCGGTGCTTGTTATTTTATTTTGTTCCGCGTTGCTGTAATACGGCGGTGGAATGGATATTGAATCCGTAACATATCTAGAAAACCGGTATACGCGATATTGTAATATCCAAAAGTGAATCAAGGACCTCGGCAAAACAATGCCCGTCGTCGTTTACGGTTTGAGATACGAGTGCAATAATACGCACCGTATTAATGGGCGACAAGGGTCGATTAGACGTATTCGAATTGTTTATTAGTAGATACCTTATTTAATTTATTCTATATAAATTAAAATAATCGATAGCGTTCGCGGGGACGTGGTAATTTATTCACGATAATTATTATTATCAATAATACGGCGGCGTACGGATAAAGCGCCGATTTCACACTTTTTAACGTATAAATATTCTATTGTCCAACGCTTACATAATTGCGTGGTCGCTTTTAATTTAATTTTTTTATAATCAACCGTTACGACGGTATAGCAATGTAAAATGTTTAGTCGTCATCGTAGAGATTATGTACGCGGCCGTTGAAATTAAAACCGTTACGGTGCGGCCGTTATACTGCGGTTTCTTTGAAGTTTCAACGAGGGAACTATTAACGTAATATTATTATATACTATACAAGATGGAATATTTAAATTATTCTTAACGCGAGGTGAATTGAAAAGTAATACATTGAAAAACCCCGTTACGCGCCGTTATGATTAATATTTTGTGAATTCGTCCGGGAAATCAAGTTATTTAGTTGATAAAAAAAAGTAAATTACGGCGAACACAGAACATAAACCATAAATTACGGAAAAGAAATAACGCGAAAACGCGTGAAATACATGTGAAAACGTTAGGAAACATAAATCGTATTGGTTTTTTCTTTCTTATCGGTATAATGATCGATGTAATATCGAATTTGAAATTTAATTTTAGCTATCCGTAGAAACATTCGGTTTTCGGGTATTTTTTAGAGAGTATTTCGAAACATTTTTTTACTCAAATACGCACCGCAGAAACGCGTAATACAACACGTCTTATTAGTCTGTTAATATAACAGCGTCGTGTACCTTACACCGAGTATTTATCGCAGTATCGTTATTTTTTTATTTCGTTTATGGAATGGAAGTTCGATGAACCTTTCCTACGACAAAACGACGTATTTTTGTGCGACACATCGTCGCGATCGAATTGAAAAGTAAATCGGCCGATCGACCGGATCAGAAAAGAAAAAAAAAACGTTTTATTTAAAAACAATGTACGCTAGGCATGTCGCGAATAAAATAATACCTCTACGAATCCTGGTAGATTTATTGGAAAAAAAAAAATTTAAACGATTGTAAAGGTGTCGATTGACCACTTGTTGAACGGTATAAAATTCGCGTGACTACAGTGAAAAAAAAACATTATATTTCATGTACCTACGCGTAACAACAAAAGCAAGTGCACGGATAACGAACGAAAAGTGTTGTAACGACACGTTTAATACCTGGAATAATAATAATTGTTTTAAAACTGCCTAGTCACACGAATAAAATCTGTGTTTGAGATCAAAGGCTGCTAAACTACTATCAACCAGTCGTACTACACGCGCCTGAGGTAAGCTTATTATAATATTATTATTTTCGCGATTCAATATTCTCATATTCGAATACCGTTTTGTCCTCCCCTTGGGCACTTTAACGTAATATTGCGAATTTATATAAAATCGTTTTTTTTTTTTATATACGGTTTACGTTAAAACACAGTGGTGAAATTACCGTTGTAAAAATGTCGAGGCAACAATATCGCTGCAATAGTAACTCGTTATCCACCCCTTGTACCGCCGTCGTTTATCGTACCATTTATTGAATGACACTGTAATTATACCTGGCGTACGATACTAATTTAGAAAACGAAACGGTTTTGTTGTTATTTTATTAAGAGAGATAACGTTAAACAGAATACATTTGGCTAATGCGCGATGCGTGTGTTCGTGTATCAACAATTATTATTATTATTCGTTTAGACGTTTATTAAAATATAATATATACACGCTGCGATCGTGGCGAATTCACAGTATGCCAGCGTATTTTTACAGGAAGAGAAACACAACTGTTAAAGTATAACTTTTTTTTTTTAATAATAAAAATCACGCGAACCTACCTATACTTTCTTATACAGAACGTCCCAAAAAGAATGTCTGAAAAAAATTGTCAAAAAGCACCTTCTTTTCAAAAAAAAAATAGTACACTGACATAATGTTCAGTGTGTCAACTCTCCTGTTCATAGTGGCGGATGTCTGAGGGGTGGCGATAGGTGGATCGCCCCCTCCCTCGGGGTTTTCGTCACTTTATATTCGTTTTTACTGGTTACATAATATAAAATAATAACTAGGTACATTCGTATTCGTTTGTGTAAAACAGTTTTTTTTCTGTTCTAAAGCAGTGTTGGGTATATTCCGGCGTAATTCGAATACAGGCTCGCTCAAGATGCGTTAAACGGAAAAGGATGTAGATCTCTTTTTTTTTTTCGCAATTAAAATATCTAAAATAACCGTATTGTCCGTAATTGATTCGAGTCATAAACTTCTAATGCCGATAGCGGGGAAGTGTCGGAGGTTGAATTCCATGATCGGTGGAAGGAAGGTCGTTAGCTCACCATTAAGTTTGAGTTCGCCCCCCTCAAGGCTTTAATATAACCGCCATTGCATTTCTCCCTGATGAGGTCTCCCATCACGTCGAATTTCATCCCACAATACTCTTGCCATCGTATCAGAACGATCGTATTGCTTACAAAGTCGCTGCATTTCTTGTGGCAACACTTCAGCCACCACTCAAAAGGATATTTGACACACGGATTTCAGTCGACATTCGTTCCGGGTTGACGGTAAAACAACAACGGAATTGCGGACAATATGAAAAGGCGACTTTTTTTTTTTTGAACACTCTGTATATATAGACGTTTTTAATCGATAAGCTATTCTGTGTCGAATGGGAATGCTGCGGTGAATGACGTTTAAGCTTTCTACTGAAATATACGTTTTTACACGCGCATTATGAATACGAAAAACCGTTATTGAAAATATAAATCCACGGTCCTCGTCCAGTTCGAGTCGAACGGAATTGGATACATTTTTTTTTTCTGGTATAAATTATTGTTCATCAACGAGGATTGAAATTAGTGAAACTTAAAATGTATAAAATACCGACGAAAGAGATTAAAAAGGATAAAATATGTATAAATAACCAATATTTTACTCGTATAGGTGTCCGTATCGGGAATATATTATCGTGTTGATGACGTGTTCGATTTCTGCCCGTCGTTACAGGGTCTGCGGAGAGCTTTACGATACGTTACTTTTATTATTTTATTTTACAATCCGAATTAAATCGTTGGTTCTTTTTACGATACCTATTCGCGTTTCCAATTTAATTTATTTTCATTACTCCTATCAATATGCAATCGTAATTATACTCACAAACTGGGTTATTTGAACGTGTATATATATACTCGTATATTATTTATTTTAAAATTGTCGTCGCGACACATTTAATCGTTTAAAATTTATTCATTTGACTTTAGATCTGATTTTGTTTTTTTTTTATAACATTTTATCCTATTCCTGCTGAGTAAAAGCGTCGTAAAAAAAAATCGATTTTTTCATATTTTAATTCGTACCTAAGCGTTTCGCCTCGGATTCGGTGTTTGAAATGTTTTGAAAAATTTACTCCAATCACGAGAAAATCAACACTATTCTATTTAGATGAAAAAAATACGTACGCGTATAATATTTCCGAAAAAGAATATATGAATATTATATATATATAAAAAAAAATACAATCCTTATTTTTCACTCTTTATTCGCGCGCGTTATATTGGGCTCGTGTACATATCGCACAAATTATTGTGTAGAAAAAAAACACGGTTATATGTACAATTCTGTAACGCGCCTATCAAAGGCATATTGTGAATGTCGTTGCATTTGAATAATTCGAATTTATCCGAAACAACGTGTTCACGGTCCGACACAGCTGCGGATCGGCGTGATGGGATAAAAGGTTGTGCGCGTCCAAAAAGGAACACACGAGGAAACATACCGTTTTCGTATAATCTACGTCACTCGATTCGATTTCGAAAGAAATCGCGAATTCTCCAAAAAACGTTGAAAACATAAATGTCAACGGAAATTCGTAAAAATAAAACGACCGAGTGTACGGATCTAGGCTTTTAACTGTACTAGCGTGTTCGACGTGTCCTTAATGGTTTGCGGTTGTATAAAAAACGGAAAACCTCTAAGAAATCATACAGCGTCGCTGTCGTTATTGCTGAAGACGTCACGACACGGATAGACGTGAAACTCGAGATTCACCGGAGCTCTCGTGGTACTGTTACCGATCCGTTCACGCCGAAATGAAAACGACAAATAGACATTTGGTCAAGGGGGTGCTCGAGTTCCAGGTTTTTGTGCATAATACTATCAACGCGTGGGAGGTAACGCCCAAACACCGTCCGTACACTTATAGGACCGAGTGCTTTCAACGAGATAAAAAAAAAATAATAACCCCCGAAAATGTCATTATAATAATAGAACGTAAGTCGTTTTTATTATCGCGTTATAAATAATATTAATAAAAAACCCGATCGTCATCAACGTCAGCAACAAAAACGAAATAATACTTTAAATTCACTAGTAAAAAAAAAAAAACGCTATAGTTCAACGAGACTTTATTCGTATACAAAAAAAAAATACCCGATTTTCATCCCGAATTTCAATCATTATTATTTTTTTTTTTAAGGAGATTGTTAATGACCCTAAGGACCTCACATGGCCGATGGTTACAAAAGGGATGCGACGCAGGACGGATACGTTGTGCGATATATGTACACACGTGTTCCATCGCTCACCATACATTATACACCCGGATACCCTTATACAGAAACCTTATATTTATGTACGGTAATTGCGAAAGTCTGCCAACAATGCTCGGGAGTATTCAGCACGAAAAGAAAAATCACTCTTCGCACGAGATTGGGTGCAGAGAAACACGAACATACAGTAGACGGATGAGTTGTACCCGCGAAATAGCCGGTTCTATCAATACCCAACCGAGTTGAAAAACGAAATTTACTCCGTTTTCGCATTCCGCGCGTCTCGTACGCGAATAAACGACGTTATTTCTCTATGAAATTCCTCCGCGCACTCGTTTATTCCGACGTTTTCTTTGAAGTTCCATTTTATACACAATTTCCATTTTCGGCACGATGAAAAAACGAGCGTTATCCATCGGTCTAGAAGTCGTTTTCGGCCCCTCCCCCAAAAAAACACGTTGTAGACCCTCGTTACGCGTGCAATTAAGCCGGTTTTCGTTTGACAGACCGCTGAACTTCGCGTATCCGTTCAACTCGAACAACGCATTATTATTGTTCGATGAACATACACATTTGCTCTTTGTTTCTCTGATACGTGTTTGCAAAACAAAAGCCACGGCGACGACCAGCTCCCGATGATATATACGTTATAATATGTGACCTAAATCGCGGTCACACGCACTTCCATTCTGTTAAACATTACACTGTTGTAAACCTGTGTCTGTTGTTGCGAACGTTCTTCGTAATATTCACTTCGTTCCGTGTGAAAAGACAGGCAGCGAGCGAGAGGCAAACGAGTTAATTTAGACGGTAATTGTAGAGTTTTTTTACATTCTGAGCGGAGCGAGTGTATTGGTTTTACAATGATGTTTTAAAACGGCTGTATCCAAAAATTCTACCAGAAAGAGTGCTCCGATCTTTACAGTCATATGATACTCGGTTTCCGGTAGAAAATTACGTCTAATTTCAGGTATTTTAAAGAGTTCGTTTTTCGATTTTCTCGATATTTTTATCAAGCGTCAGAAAAAAAAAACTACCGAAAAAATGATGTAAAAACGCGATTTCGTCGATTTATCGTTATTTCTTCGTAATTTTAAAACTAATGCGTTTATGGAGACTTGAAATATTCACCAAATACGTGACACTTTCTACTTTATTAGGGAGAAAATGTTTTCAAAAAATGACTTTCAATTTTGAGCTATTTATATAGGAATAATACTCGTAGATTTTAAGGTATTTAATTTTCATAAAAGAAGTACTGTTTTTAGTTTTAAGGCTTAAAAATTTAAAACAATGTCAGACGTACGTTACATCGACTATATTCAAAAAAATCTTGAAAATCGTCAGTCACAATTTTACTTTTATACACATTTTAAGTTTTACATTATTTCATTCATTAAGAATAAATAATACTTCACCGAAGCTCGGCTCAGAATCGTTATATCGAACACAAAGATTTATCGCATTGTATAACAAAACTCTTAAATCTTTATCCAAGTAATTCGCACTTAAGCGACATTCACAAAATCCCGCGGCTCGCTGCCTTTTTAGAGTTTTATTGTTATTTTGTGTTTGAAAATGCTTACTATAGACAGATTTTGCCACCGGAACGAAACGCATGTCAAACGAGCGCTCTTCATACACGAAAAAGAAATGATAATAATAAAAACAAATCTTATCAATACAATCTAAAAAAAAAAAAAAATAATAATAATATATTAATCGAATTTTTCGTTCCTAAATGCGTGTCAGAAACGATTCGCGAATCAAAGTTATTTATTGGGTAAGTTTCTATACGCTATTCTCGCTGAATCTCTATAGAATTCCACGGTACAAGTTATGTTCACATTTAAATAGGAGTTTTGAGATTCAACTAACGTGCTATTTTACATTCTCGTCTTTGAGTTTGTTTGTAGGGTTTGAAAATTGTTTTGATTTTAATATTAATTTCCAATCGAATATAACGACAATAAGTTGCTTTTTGTATCGTTACCGTTTTGAATACGAAAAATTCTCGTGATTTCATTCGTAGGTAAAAATAATAAATATTCTTTACATTATATTTTATGTTGTAAGTTACCTCCTACTATAGGTTTAGTTACTCTATATCGGTTGTTTGAATCGTGAGTGTTAATTTTGTATTCGATATCGTATAATTATGTCATTTGATGTGAGAAACGTTTCATATTGGAAATTATTGTGTTATAATGTTATTATTAAAAACATCTCTTGAAATGTGTTACTAATTACTATTATATAATAGTAATAATTAATAATAATAATAATAATAATAATACATTGATATGTAGGATTATTAAGGATGTTATTTGTATGCTAATTGGTCCTCGTCGAGCATGGAATTCTCCAACAGGTGTACGTACAATTTAATGAAAACTAACCGTTAGTAATACACGCGCTCATAAATATGTAACGCATAAAAGACACATAAAACATGTAATCAGTAATCTAATTTAAATTAACAGGCCTAAAATATTTTTTCCTGAAATAAATAATTTATAATTGTCCACTCCATTAATTTGTCATCAACGACAAAATCATTGAATATTTATGGAACAGTATCAATAATTGAAACATTTTTCGTGAATGTAAATATTGTAATAAGTTGCAGTGCTCTAGGTGATTTATATTGCAATACGAAGAATAACACATTAATTCAACAATTTTTAAAAATTAATAAAACAAATATATTAATTCGTAATACATTTTTACTTTGATAAAAATGCATAATTGTTGGAATTTAAAATTTTTTTCTTCAGTTCAACTCTAAACTAATTTAAACAAATAATGGATAATTTAAATATATTTTTAATTTTGACTGATATTTTTTCAAATTAAATTCACAAATGACAGTTTAAATGCGAAAAAAAGAATCGCTATATAATTCGTTATTTTTAAAACGCAAATAGTGTTTGTTTTTCGTATTTTCCACCGATAATGTAATTACATTTTTTACTTTATAATAGGGAGACGTCACAGAAATGAAATGACTGTTTCTGTGACTTCTTATTAGTTTTTAATATCGAAGTTTTATCTGTCTCGAGACATTTCATTATACAAACGAGTGAATAATTCCAAAAGTTATTATCGTAAAACTAAATTTAAAAGAACACCTTGACAAACAATAGCTTTTTATAAATTATAAAAACACGATGAAATAAAATATGTTTAAAGTTGTATATACTCGTATATACAGCGGTGTAGTGTTTTGTTGTTTAACTTAATAATTATTAACAGACAATAAGAATCGTATTAAAATATTCATAGTATGTATTTGCAAAATTTTTCATAATATTAAAGTGTTAATTTCTCGTTTTATTCGTTAAGGTTTACTAAAATATTTTCTTTCTTTAGAATATTCAATATTATTTAATATTATCGTGAATATTCCTCGCTTAAATTGTTTATCGCGTAAAATTAGAGCGTATAAATAATTTAAAATTGACAATTCAATCGGCGGTTCGATTAATGTTAATCAACATTCGTCGAACAAACACAAATATTGATGTTAAGAAGTGTGTGGGCTGATTTTATATGAACGAGTTCACTTATTTTCTTTACCATCCGGTATACGATTCGCCTGAGACGTAATCTGCAGACACTGAGAACCGAGACGATGTATAGGATTACGCATTTAATAGACTCATTGTTAATCCACTGATACCGACGGAGACGGTTAAGAAGTCGTCTTTTTCGAATCTCGATGAATTAAGGAGAATAAAACTAATTTATAAAGATTAAAAACAACGTATAACGATGACGTTTTGACAAAGTGTTTCGCAACGGATTTTTCAATTTCGACACAATTTATGTGTTCCCCGGGGGAAAGAAAAAATACGTTCGCGATACCGCATCATTGGACGAGAAATAGAAAACAATGTCTTTCCAGTGTTCAAGACGTTCAAGTATAACACAATCGCCTACGTCAATTTCTGGCAAAAATTGTGACAAAGAGATACGGACCACGCTGTAATAATATATTTTATAGATTGTATTTATATGATAAATGCACACAAAAAGCGCTTATATTTCTATGGAATTGGTATCTAAATATTATTTTAAAACCTATAAGACCGTTTGCTTTTATTCTCTTAATTTCGACATTAATGAACAACAGCATCATAAAATGTCTTATATACTTAAATATATTTTTTTAATCAATGAAATAATTTTTTTTTTTTTCAATGAAATAATAATTTAAAAATTTTTTTTATTTTCGATAATCCAATAATGACTTACGTAACATAACTAGAAGTAATTATTTTAAAAACGAAAAATACTTTTCGTAGCATCACTTTAATTATAAATTCATAATTTCCGTGAGGTGGCGTTACAGAAACGTCGTGCGATTACGATAACAACTTCTTTATAATTAATTATTTTATACATAACGCAATAATACTTCATAAATTAAATTGTTTTCTTTTACGTTGTTGAGTTTTTCTTATTTATGCCATATTTAGAACATTTTTTTGTGGACGCCGTTTACGTAACAAATATAACATCTAAATTAACCAGTATTAATTTCCTAGAATAGTATATAAATTATCTTTGGGATAAAATCTGCGTGAGAGAAAAAACTTTTATAACAAAGTTTTTTTTTTTTTTACCAAACTTAAAAACACTTATAATTTAACAATGTATTTTGAGAAATAATTATTATTTAGTTATATAAACAGTATTTATAAACAGCTCACTACTTAAATGTTATTATTCCACAGTTCAACGTTTTAAAAATACTTTTATTTTATTAGCCTTATGAGCAACGTAATAATATCAAAAAAGTTTGAAACTTTCAGAGTCCGATAAAAAATACTTAATAAATATGAAGTTTTCACATCGTTCCAATTCAAACCGAATTTCATTCCAAAAGACTTGCAGTGTCACGTTCAAAAATACGAATATCGAAAAACGACAGTGTATTCATTATAATCTTAAAAGAAAATTATTTTTATTGTTATTGCACATTTAAATGAATCGTTTACACTATAACCGAAATCCTCCCCCTCCCCCATAGGATTTGATATTTTTTAATTTAGTATATCTCTGACTTAATAGCACCAACTGATATCATGTAAGTTGGTCCAATTATGTTATGGTTATGGAATTATTGCTGACTAATGAGTATTATACGCGTTGATCGTCGGTCGTGATCGAGCCTTTAATGCTTAGCTGACGACAAACTCGGTCGGTCGCGTACAGTGTAAACGAGTAAACGTGTAAATGTGAGTAAACGAGTAAACGTGAAATAAATGGTAAATGTGTAAAATAAACGAGTAAACGTGTAAACGAGTGGAAAAGAGGAAAGATAAATCCTTACGTTCATTTCATTTCGTTGAAATATGCGAAAAAATATTATTATTAATAATAATAAAAATTAAAGATTGCATACCCGTGTACGATCGGTCGCTCGGTCAGCGTCAAACTAAACACCCGCATATGCCGATATGGCGGGTCAGCCGACCGTAATATAACGGGAAAAGAAAGTAGTCACCAGATAGCGGTACGACACAACATAGAGGGCGTGGCAGAAAGGCGCATATAAATAGCGGTCCGAAACCATCGGACCGCTCAGTGTAGTCACGGCGGTCAGGCGTTAACAACGTAGTTCGCGTCTGACTGCGGTGTGTTTGTGTGTGTGTGTGTGTGTGTCGAGACTGACCGTTACTTATATGCGCTTTTCTGTCACGCCCTCTATGTTGTGTCATAGCGCTATCTGGTGAGTACTTTCTTTTTCCGTTTTATGTTATTTCGTTTACGTTCCACGCACGTTGTTCTTCCTTTTTCTACATCTGCATTCCGTCTCGGTACACTAGTAGATCTTTCTTTTTGATTATTACTCGTCGATGTGGATATTTCATTGGCAGAGGGGGTTGGCTCAATTTTCGCCCCTCCCCTTGAATATCATGTAAGACCGCCACTGAACAGTACACGTAATATTTTTATAATTTCGTATGCATTATATAAAATACAATTTCTTATTTTTATCTTGATTTTTGAACAAAAAATTCCCGTTATCTTACGCCACGTATAGTAGGCAGTAAGTTTTAAAAATTAATAAAATAATAAGTAGAATAAAGAGTAAAATTAAAAGATTAATAAAAAAACATGTGGTTTTTATATACAACATTTTTTTAGGGTAGGGAGATATTATGATCCGAATAAATCCCAACAAAATTTATTTAGCTTTTGGGCAATAGGAAAAAATCCTTAGAATAAACCCCGATTGTTACTTAAGTTCAAATAACAGGGGTAGGCCCAAACATAACAAGCCTACCCGTTGGTCACGTCACTGGCCCGATAACGTTTATTTTGAAAAGGACTATTTTCTAATAAAAAGGAATTCCATTCATAATCTAAAAAGTCATTCAGGTAACAGATTGTTCAAATGTCAAAAACAATTGCAGAACATACAAAACGCGTGTTTTCTTGTCATTATTATCACGATGTAATTTAATCACTATAATTACAATTCGGATTGGAATATTAATTCGAGGACATTGAATGCGGTTACATCCAAAAAAATTCGGCTAGAATTTTTTTCTGCTTGGACGACCCGGTTCGGTTTCAGCGTATGCGTGGCTTTTGTCGAACGGTATAATTTAACGACGACTTATCAATATTTCCCGAAAAGGTATAGGACACGATCCCATTTTATTTTCTCGAAAATTATTTGAAGGGCCGTGAAGAAAAAAAAATTATGATTTTTTTTTTTTAAACGTAAAAACGTTTTGTTTGCCATTTGTTTTGGATAAAAAAAAAAAATTTACGATGGCGTTGAAACGGAAACGGTAATAAAATTCGCGCGCTGTGGCGTTTCCCCGACGATTTCTCAAAATATTTCATTCATATACGCACAGTATATATCCGGATTAAATCAATATGCATTATGGACAATTTATGTGATAGACCTACTCTAAATTAACGGCATTGTTACCGCGAGGAACGTTGATAATAATGTTTAGCTGGGGCCAGTGTCAAACCGATATCGGCCAAAAATAGGTCATAGCCGATTCAATAAATTATCTAAACAATACCGAGTGGTACCGAGGCGTGTAATTTCGCCCAGACCATAAACAGCAGCTGTGTACACAACCGCGCGAGCACACGGTCTAGTTGCCTGCGATTTAGAGTATCTTCGGTAATCGTCGAGAACCTTAGCGCGTGCCAAAATATGCCTCGTTTTCCCAATCGGAAGCGAATAAAAGAATTTTCGAAACGAACGTGCGCGACATATTATTATTTATGTACCGGGTGTTTAAAAAAAAAAAGACACCAAATTCATTTCACTCGCTTTTATATGATAATAATAATACAATGGCGTGTTTACGGCAGGGAGTCGTTGGGTTAAACTCCTTGGAACCAGAATCAAAAAAAAAAATTTTTTACACATTGGTCAATTTATTCTAGCACGTTTTCTATACTCAAAGAAAACGGTCAAGATGAAGATTTCATCAATCTCACAAAAGATCCGTAGGAAATCGGAAAGACTTGGTCGAGGAATTCTACTGAATATAGTTAATACTGATATAGTTAATAAATTTTATTCGTGAAAAACTGTTCATAAAAATTGGATAAAAAATTTATTTTAATGTTGGTTGTTATTTTTAACGGTGAAAGTGCTCACAATTAGCGAAAAGAACGCAGCATAACCCGAAGAAATTGTCACTGAACTCTCCAATAAAAATAAACGTTTTGAAATTCGATTTATATAAGTTATCTGTTTTATTTAATTTATTACTATTTAAATACAAAATATTATATAAAATCGTTTTATAGTGCAGGGGACGAAACTTTTATGTTTTATTTTATTATTTTTAAAAACCGCCATTTTAAACCCCCAGAGGGAAGTCGAAATTACGCTAATGCGTATTTACAGTATTGAGGCGTTGTATTGTTCCTAATGCGTTGCGATGATTGCAACCTTCTACGATGCTAATTCCTTGTCTATCTTACTAAACGTATTTTTCTACCGTTTCATCCAATCTACACCCGCGGATTTAGACAAGACTTAAACGACAATCAATCAGTGCGTATGCATCAATGTCGTTCTTCATAGAACGACGATCGTTTTGTGTATGTATATATGTGTATACAGTAGGTGTGCGATGTTCCGGCTCGTTTATGTCTCGACGTTTATATAAATACATAAGCCCGTTCGCTAGTTTAGTAACACACCATTAAACCAATAGGTCTCAACCGCTGACGTTTCGCGCGAATCGATGAAGAATTCGCCTCTCTGTCTCTTTTACACGCACACAAAATCACTGCGTGTCTATTTGAAAAACGCTGCCAACGTTGACCGACTTAATAAACGTTTTGTACGGTTCTGATGCTAAAAATATGGTGAAATAATAATAATTAACATTTATTATATATACCTCGACACGAAGAAAAATATTCTTCTCGTTTGGAATGGCCGGGTCGATTTGCAAAACGTTTGGTCTCAATCGTATAATACACTAAATAAATATAGCATTTTTATTATTGACGTTAAAATATAATATACATTTAAAACGTAGGAGGAGCCAGAGAAACGCAGAAAATTAAAAAAAATAAAAAAATCACATCCATCTTCGCAAATAATAAAAACGGCACTCGTACAATATTATGATATTTACATGGGCAAAACTACAAAAGAGTTTTGTAATCTGTAAATTTACGCAAGACAATCGGAGACAATATCGAGCCTGTATATTTTCAGGATTACAACTACGATTGTGTCATATAAATATTCAACAGATGATTATAAAATATAATTTTAATTTATAATTCGTGTATATAACTCGGATAAAACACGAGGATCTAAATGCACCGATTTCAATGATCAAAACGCAAATCAAGATTCCGATATTCTTCAATGCTGAAAGTACATATCATAGTCAATCCAGAAATCTGCCATAGTGTTGTACGCGTATTAATTTTACTATTAAATAGGATTTGTATTGAATTTATTTAAAGGAATATAATGCAGTGTAGTGTATAATAATAAATATTTTTTTTTAGGGAAGAGATCTCCAGAAATATTTCCACCTCCGGCACGTCAAGGCTGTCTCCGCCTGTGAATTTCAAAACACTTTTACACCCGGATTGTATTGTTTCACAAAACGATAATGGTTTGATCAGAATGTCAGAATTCGTAAGTCTAGTATGTAGTACGTACACTGCGCGTAAAGTTCAATGCCGAGCGCAACGTGAACGCGTGATCGAAACACACGAACGAGCTGTTTGGTAACCGAATTAAATGAACTCCCATTATTATGCCCTCGGCGCTGTGTATTAGGCGTCGATATAAGCGCGTTGTATATACAGCTTTTCGTTTTCAATTCCCACGCTTTTACACACAATTCCCCGCGACTGTCTATTCTTTCTGTATTCCACATAAGAAAGTTTATATATATTTTTTATTACCGTGTGGCGTTTAGGTCTCAATAACCACTCGTTTTTCCTACGATACTCTAATGGTTAGAATAAGTTTCCTTTTTTTTTTTTTAATTTCCGTTAAATTCAATTATTTTTCCCGTTCAACACGAGCGTTTGCCATTACACACACACACACACACACACACACACACACACACACACACACATTCTTTTTTTTTTAATGAAAGGGTAAAACGTGTAAATAATATCGGTATCGCACTTGATATTTTTTTGCAGTCAATATATGTATAAAAACGGTAAAATAAATATACACGAGCGCGCATTGATTGGTTGAGTTTATAACGTTGAGTATGTCATTAGTAAATTATTATTTATATTAATTTCATAACGTTCATACTCCGCGAACCAACAAGGATTGAATATAACATTTCAATCGCGAACAATTCGAGTGTTATTATGTACGTAATTGAATTGCAAACTATAAACCGGATCGGGGGGTGAGAAAAAATTACCTTATCCTTCGAAACGAATAGCGTCTCGCGGTTAATTGAAAATATTATGTTTTACTCAAGACCGTAGACAGCAAACATTTTTTTTGGGGGGCTGAGAGTATAAATATGAAATAAAATAAAAATAATAATATATAAATCGTTAAATTTTATTTTAAGAAAGAATTTTTTTTGGGGGGCAGAACCCTAAACCACCTCCCACTGGCTACGGCTTTGGTTTTACTATAACAACAGCGCCGGTGGATTGTAACATTATTCTCTATTCTGTACTTACGTTTGAGCAAAAAGCTTTTAGATAAGATTACACGTTTTTTCACGGCGTACGCCACCGGCTGTACCGCGTACTGTAAACAGCTGCCAACCGCAGCAATGAGCGTCGTCAATGCCCGCGGTCTATGCGTTCTGGTGTAGGACGATTGTTTTATATATTTTTTGTTTTGAGTGGTAAAAAAAAATATATAAAAGAGAATTCGAACGAAACCGTTTGGAGGGCAAAATAAATCCGACAAATGAAACTGACTATATGTGGCGAACGAATCCCCGTAGACGCGCGAGATCGATTTCACTGTCGAGTCATATAACAGTATTATTATTCTTATTATTCGGGACGGGATGCGTGAGAACCAGAAACAATATTGACTCGAATTCGGAGGAAATCCTCAAAAAAAAAAAAAAAACACATAAGGCGGTTTCGTACGCGTTTCCGTCGAACTCACGTATAACGTATATAGAGTTCATTCACAAGAAAGGGTTGACTTAACGGAAAAAAAAAATATATTTTATGAAATGATTAGTTGCTACAATAATGGTTCTATATAATATTTTCGTGATTTTAAAATTGAAGCGAGTCAAAAGAACAAATTTTGGACTATTTCATAAAACTTTGAGCTTTTAAGCGCGCCCTGCTAATTATATCTGATCGACTTCAAATTTTTACTAACCTTATTACAGAATACATTTCTGGCCGATATTTCCTAAAATTTATAACTTCAAAAATAACGGGCACACTAGTACACACACAGAAAACCTTCCAAGATCTCGCCGCCGCCGTCATGATTGATATGTGGACTGCCATCGAATCGTGGCGAAGGGTTAGAAATTATCCGCGCGCACATCACATAATGAACCAATTCGCATTTTCTCCAAAGTCGTACCCCCCCCCTGAATGTATTTTCCTTATTTTTCTTCTAGTCCATCGATTTGGTCAGCTGCATTCCTCCATTCCTCTCTGTCATAATTTAATTCCTTCGATCCTCCGAACCCATTCGTTTCCCGTATCCGGCAGGTACGGTATCTCCGATACGTATTCAATTGTTGGTTCTTTCTCTACCGATTTTACCTTCTGCTCCGCTTTCAATAACTATCGAGCAAGATTTTACGGCCTATCGTTATCCTTTTCGACGGTTACTTGCCATATTGCTTTTATTCGACTCGGCAAGAATTCCGACTTCAAGAGTTTTCGGTTTTTTTCTTCTACGCTGCAGTACCAAATTGTACAGAATATTTACCGGAACGTTGGGGAAAAAACAATGGAAATAAGACCACCTCACAAAAAAATTAAAAATTAATATTCGTTTCAACCTCATAATATGATAGTTTGTTTTCGTTGTACACGGCCCAGTGACGGTTATACATGACGTTCAAAGGGGGGGGGGTGAAAATGGAGCCAACACCTTCTGCCAATGCAATATCCACATCGACGTGTAATAACCAAGAGGAAAGGTTCGTTAATGTACCGAGACTAAATGTAGATGTAGGAAAAAGAAGAACAACGTGCATGGAACGTAAGCAAATTAACAATAAAACTGGAAAAGAAAGTAGTCACTAGATAGCGCTACAACACAACATAAAGGGCGTGGCAGAAAGGCGCACGCACGCACACACACACCGCAGTCAGACGCGAATTACGTTGTTTACGTCTGACCGCCGTGATTACACTGAGCGGTCCGACGGTTTCGGACCGCTATTTATATGCGCCTTTCTGCCACGCCCTCTATGTTGTGTCGTAGTGCTATCTGGTGACTACTTTCTTTTTCCGTTTTATTACGGTCGACTGACGCGCGATGTCGGTATATGTGAGTGTTTAGTTTGACGCTGACCCAGTGACCGTTCGTACGCGCGTATGCAATCTTTATTATTTATTATTTTATTATTATCATTAATAATAATATTATTTAGCGTATTTCAACGAAATGAAATGAACATGAGGATTCATCTTTTCTCGCTGTACACTCGTTTACACGTTTACTCGTTTATTTTATACGTTTATTATTTATTTAACGTTTACTCACATTTACACGTTCACTCGTTTACACTGTACACGACCGACCGAGTTGGTCGTTAGCTAAGCACTAAACGCTGGATCACGACCGATGATCAGCGCGTACCGTACGCGCTGATCGTCTGTCGAGCACTAATTCCTGCCTTATACATGTTGTTCAATGGGGGGTGAAAATGGAGCATAACCATAACATAATTGGACCAACTTACATGATACGGATCGGTGCTGTTTGGTCAGAGATATATTAAATTTAAAAAATCACATGGGAGGCGATCCACCTATCGCCCCCCCTTATAACCGCTACCGACACGACCTGTGCAATTTCGTAAGTCGTCTTCTTGGAGCGAAAATTCTGTTAGTAATTATTCCAAACACCGATTTGACGGAAAAGTTTTGAATATTTACAGATAACGTGTACACACCAGCGTTCGCGCCTTCCACGGTGTTTAACATTACGGTAAGCCTAGAATTTTGTATTTTCAAATCTAAATAACAAGTGACAACTGCCGTCTGACGTATGAAAATGTTTATGGTATTTGAATTTATAAATTAAATATAACGTGCGGGAAAAAGACAATTTTGATGTTTAAAAATTCCTTTTTTTTTTTTACAATTTGTCGTGTAAAGTTTTTATTCGGTACAAAAACATTTTAATTTGTTTTTTTAATACGAAAATTCTATTTATAACAGTATATACTAGTAAAATTGTTTTTAATATGTTTTAAAAATAAATACATATTTGAAGAGTTTGTGTTTGATTGCGTGCGTGAAAAAATGTTATACTAGGCCTGCAAAGAAATTTTGTTTTTTTTTTTTTTCAGAAAAAAATTTCTGAGGCCAAGCGGAACCTCCCGCTTGTGTTTGCGAACCGTCGACCGATTTTTATTCGTTATTTTCCAGCGCCGTGCGACTCGACGCGATGGCTCGGATCGGACGTATCGCGCGCGAATTGTATTCTCTACCATGTAAATTTATATATAGGAACTAACAAATCGCATTTGGAAATTGAATAAAACGGAGAGATGGATCGCGGGAAACGAAAAAACGAAGTCCAGTAATGCCAAACAGAATGTACCCCGAGGGCAAATAACTGTACTCGTATATATATATATATGCACTGTCGAAATTTCTCCGGTTGTTCGAGTGGCTTGTAGTCGCGAAAACGTTCGCCAAAATGGATTTCGCCTCGGGTCGGTAGCGGTACGCGACGGTGGTGGCGGTAACGATCGTACAGGTGAAGAGTTTTCGGTACACGGCGAGTGCCGGGCTAGTTTTATTTTATTTTTTTTTTTTTTGTTATACTCGCCTTTTTTTCCCGGCAGAAAGTACGTGTTATTCAAGAGAGTTTCGCGAAAACTACAAAGTTATTTCTTCGCCGACACAATAAGAATTCGAGAAAAACTATGCGCATTCTTTTTCGTCACAGACCACACAGTATAAATGATGATATTGTATTTTTAGTCTAATATTTCGTCATACCGCCGCTGTAAGTCGTCTGTACTATAGTCCGCGGTCTATAAACGTCTCTGTCCGCGTAATATTATCAACACGTGTATGTATATTATATACGTGTTCCGTGTTTTTACGAGAAATAAAAATATTTATTTAAAAAAAAAAACATGAGAATACGAGTAACGATATTAATAAAATTCGCGTGGATCTTTTGAAACAAAGACGACACATCGAATCGCGATCATAAAATTCTTTGATTCGTTGCCAGAAGCGCAGTAGAGAAATATCTCTCATTAAAACACAAATGTTTATGCGCGTTTGTAATGCTTCGTATTTTATTTTCCGAGCGAAATCGCGAACAACGTTTTAACGAACATAGTTTCCTCGTTGAGATGTATCGTATTGTGTTGGCGATAAAATGATTATTATAATATTGCTGAGAAGATATTTGACGTTTTCGTGACGTTTATTTTATTTTTTTTTTTGTCGTCAATGGGAATTAAATATTTTTATTTTACGTGCATTATGTAAAAAGCAATTTCGGTACGTTTCAATCGCATGTCAGACTCAAAAACTACCGAAAGGATTTCACTGACGGACAGAACGGTTTCACGAGAAAGGTACATTTTAGTACCTAATAAGTACAACTTTTTTGGATTTCATGCGTTGAACAGTAACTATAATAACCGGTTACTCGGAGTTTAATTGTTTGTCGAAACATATTCATGTACGAAATATTTACGAGAAACGTCGTATGATCGGTTACGGCTTTTACAGGCTGCCCAAGATCGTTTGAATTCCGATCGGAGTCCTTTGGACGCATTCAACAAAATCGAAACGTAAAACTAACAGGAGGTCACTGTCGTTTGGAGAAGACAGCAGCAGCTGGCTGTTTGTTGATATTTTGATCGAAATAAGGAACGGCCGATTACCAACGAGAAATGGATAAATTGATCTTAAAATTAATAATTTACGCGTTTTGATGCCGAATCTGCAAGACTTGTTAAATCGCGGATACCATTAGAAAATCTACGAAGTCGATTTATTGGTTAAAAGAAAGAGCAATATGTTATCACCGACCAATGTGCTCAATGTGTTGGTTCTCTCAAAATTTGTGGCCCCGGCGCATCATTTTATGATATTATAATAAATTTGTGACATTTTTCACTTTCGGTTTTTTCTACTTATTTGACGCGTTATTTTTGAGTAGGTATAAGTATTAAATACCATAATGTCTAGCTAAAAATGATAGATGACGTTGAAATGGTGTTTGAAAATAAATTCATAAATACAACTTATATTAAATTAAATAAATGGTATATTTTCCTTCAAATCTGTACACAGACTATACAGCTAGTATATATATATATATATTAATGCATGTACTATAATTAAATACGAAAACGAATTTATTTTTGTAATTAAATTACATTTTGATACATATTGGCTTTTATAATTTACTCCCGCTTTAATTAATTTATTATGTCAATATTACAATATTATATTAAAAATGAATGCAGACGATTTGTATATTGAGTAATCATTTATTTAGTTTTATATGTCGCGTATTCGTTATGACCAGTTGTAATTGAATACGCGCGTTGTTTATATAACAAAGAACTTATTTTACAAAAAAACAATTAGGACTTAAAAGTTTTGATCCTATTTTTTTTTTTATCTTTATATCGTTTAAATTTTCAATATATGTATAATACATTTTATATTAAAAAATTTTTTTCTCAATCAAATATTTTCTTTTAATTTTGTTCGTCGCTCAAAAGCCAACAATGTCTATCTTGGTATACACTTCAAATGCCGAGTAAAGTGTTTCTCTGTATATCTCTGCGCTTTATCTTACTTTGAAGCGTTCATTTGATGCTCTGCTGCAATTCTAAATAATTTGTCACACGGTAATTACTTTGGCCTACTGAATGCCTAAGTGTCGCGTGCTTACACAAAGGTCGTATCATTTGTTTCTTTTTTAGAAAAAAACTATTAATTTTTTTATTTATTATTGACAACCTGAAATTACTAAAATTTTTATTTTCCCATTTAACTCGTGTACTCCATCGTTAAATATGTAATTATACTCTTTCCGAATTTACATAATTTCACCAATAGTATAGTATACCCATAGAATTGTTAAATTTTTATCGAAAATAAAATACGAACTGAAAAATTAAACGGCTTTCGTTTATTTAATTTAACATCAGTTACTTATATAGAGATGTAATAAAAATACATATATCTGTTACGAAAAGTGTTTGCTTTCAGATATTTTGTGACAATATTTTTATAATATATATATCTTTGATAAAATAAAATTCGATATAATACATTACTTGTAGTTTTAGATTTATCTGAAGGTTCCATACGATCATATTTAATGCTTTCAAATCGTCTTCATTAATTGTCCGTATATATTTTGATACGCTTTGCAATATCTGCAGTGGAGCATTTCTAGCTGATATGTATAGTGTATAGTGATAGTGGTTTTATGTAACGATTTTGAATTGCTTACTATTATTATTATTATTCCGGAAATATACAAAAATCATTCATATAGAATAAAATAATTGGGTTGTGTTGACAGAATACACATATTACACATATTGTAGAAAATATGAAAAAATATGAAAAAGCCATATTAAAAAAAAAAAAAAACGTATAGGAATATATAGCATTATATTTAGTGGCTTTCTAACAAGAAAATTATACGCGACCAATGACCATTATTGATATTATGAAAATAAATTAGCCATTGTTAGTGAATTTTGAAACTACTTGATAAGTAACGACCATATAATATATATCTCGAATAAATGAGTTTTCATTTTAAGCGTACAAAACGTTGTGTTATAATAATATACTGGCACTTAATACGTTAGTTTCACGTCATTTATAGGAAAAGTATGAAGAAAAAATAATAATTCTATAACATACGTTATATTGCGTAATATTACTTTGAGCGTATCACTCAGAGAAATGTTTGAAGAACACATTATATACAACGGTATGTAATCGCTGTCTGTTTATTTTTAATCATTGAACGCTATGAAAGGCTACGTTTAATGACATATACCTATTATGTGGCTGAAATATATATATTTTTTAATACTTATAAACTGTTGGAATGAAAAACAAAAATGTTTATGAACTATTAAAAATGTAGAATTGAGATGCGAAATAACTCACATAAATAAACTTCTATTATATGTATATAAATGAATAATTAAAAATATATTTATTACAATTTATTTCACGCGAGATGGTTGTGAATTATTAACGGAAAAAACGGTTAAGAATATAATTTTTAGAACGTTATTATTTAAACGAATTGACTTGTTTTAATGTTATTCGAGGTTTCATTAAATTTTACTTACATTGTAAATGTTTCTCATGAAATCATAACGTAGAATCGACCATATCGTACGGAAACCGTTATAGACAACTATATATTTTTGTTCTGAGGTTTCTGAATTTCTATTTCGGAACGAATATAAGACATAAGGTATATATTTGTACGGATTTATAATATAATAAACACTTATTACGTTTTAACTGCGGTTTTAATGTTTAAAAATTTGTTCACGATTTATCAATATTATAAAAATTATTATATCGTATCGGATATTTATAGTAAAAAAAAAAAAAAAATTACATTAATGTTATCGATACTAATACTACGAGTATATTACAAACTAACGAAATAAGAATTATTTTTGATTTACAATATTATGTTCATTAAAACATTAAATATATTTTTATTTTTTATTGTCGGATTATTTTAAAATACGAAAAAGCCACAAAACTCTTTATGTTTTACAACTTTTTCTATACATATCTTTCATGAATTTTATAATTTACGGAAACGCAAGTATTTCGATCTCAAAGTATAAAAACTTCGTAACGGCATTATTGAATGTTGTATACATAAAATTATCGTTACTGTACTAACTACTCGTTTTGAATAATTTATAGCTAAATGTGAAAGTGAAGTAATTGAATGTTTTATGCATAAAAAAAAGTTCAGAGGGATTTTGTTCCGAGTGATCTTTTTTTTTTTCATGAATTATTTCCTTATACTAGCACCTTTACATTATTTAACCACGTTTTGTTTTGACCATTATTTTTACAGCCGACCTGTTAAAATAAATGTATACAACTAATATTTTATAACAATAAACACCCATAATTCCACGGAAATAAAATATATCTTTACCATTAGAAATAAATTACTATTTGATCTCGTTTTATCTGGAACAGTTATTTTTCAAATTTATATTGTGTGTTCCGTATTACATATAAAGGTGTACACTGCGGATATTCTAGAAATATTCTGTTAAATTAATTTCATTCGACATGAATTCGTTTGAGCAAAACAGTACGTGATGATTTTAATGACTTGAACCATTATTGCACTTTTGTAACTAATAAAATATGCGGAGACCATTTTTAAAGAATTGTCTACGATTCTTATACATAATAACACACGTCAATAATTAATCGATTGTTTTGTATTCAATCGAAATACGTGTAATACGTTTTTTATTTTAAGTAATTACTTGTATATATATATATATATATATATACACGCAGATTTGAATAAATAAATTTCGATTTATAGACGATTATATTAGCCTCAAGTTGTATGAAACGTGTTGAAAATCGTCTGTCGATAAAACGTAGAGTGATTGACGATTGGATACCGTCAATAAAATAAGAACGATTATTTTTACTGTACGCACTATTAAGGGCCCTTAAAATGAAATTAAAGGAATATAACAACAGCTATTTTTTATTGAGAAACTGTATAAAAATGAAGTACCTGTGTAATAGAAATTTTTTTTTACTGGAAACAACTTAACCTAACCTAACGTAAACTAACCTAACTCGCTCACTTTGTCTCCGTCTCTGTGCGTCTCTATATGGATCCATTACAATAATTATTATTAGTGGGCGAATAATATAACGCGCAACGGGATATTGTACGCGTGTACACCATATACTTTCCCGAGAGCACACGCATTTACTTTTTGGTATTGAAATTCCCCTTCGCGTGTCCTTACATCGAGCACACTAGATGTAAAAAAAAACGCAATCTCAAAGATATATATTTTCGCTCGAACACGCAACGCTCGTTAAAGATCTCCACGGGTGGGAAGAATCAAAATCAAATTGACAGAAAGTTTTTTCCCGTTTATGTATGTAAAGGGTTTTTTAGTATTTTTTTTCTCTATCTCACGTTGTCGTCGCGATGACAATTTGACGTGCTTAACGGAGTTGCTGACTGTTTTTCTCTGTCCGAGATGAATAATGGTTTGCCTGGAGAAAAGTGTAAGGAAAAAAAATAAAAACGAAAAATTACGTCGGGTTTCCTTTCTTTTTAAGACTTTTCGTTTTACGGCTTAATGAGCCCATTCGACTGCGTCTCCGCGTTCATAAATCTACATCGATGAAAAGGGCTGCGACTGTCCACGGGCATGGGACTAGCGTTTTTGAATTATGTTTTCACTTCGATTTAACCGATGAAAAATCATTATTCTCGTTTACAATGTTGTGGTAATCGTACACCATCACATCATCGACACGAAAGAGTAACTGCACCTATACATTACACGGGCTGAGAATAATAAATCGTCATCAATCCAAAACTACTCGTTTTAGGATTAAGTTTTATTTCATTTCGTTTTTCGGTTTCTCGCGGACGATGGCAATAACCAAACAAATCGCCTCCAAATGGCTTGCATTTTTTATTTATTTATTTTTTTTTTGTAATTACTTTTCGTTAATTCGGTTACTTTGTGTTTCTTATTGGTTATACGTGCCTGGACTTGCATAATATACATTGTCGTTTAATTAAAAAATATAAAAAGTGAAATTGTAGTTCGTGTATTCGAAAACGTCTGTACAGAGACGTATTTAGGGAGAGAGGGGAGAGGCGGGACCATAGTTTTTTTAAGTATTTTAAGAAAAATATTTGTCTCACAAACTTCGGCGCGGTTTTATTTTTTTATTAAAATAAGATATTCTACATAAAATTTTAATTAGAATTCGGACATAATGTATTGAAGTATTTGAACATTATTCTTAAATAATATTTTATGTTACATATAATGTTAATTACATAATATCAATAAAACAGATTAGGTCGTTTTGTATCAATTTTGTATTTAAATTTCTTAAGGGAATAAATGTAGTACTGGTGTCATTAAATCTTTATCTAGGGCGGCAAAATCCTAAATACGTACATTTGTACTACTGTTCAAGCATACTTCAGTAGGTATGTTCGTTTGTAAGGTACACAATTTGCATTTCAATAATAAACCCAATTAGTGTATAATATAAAGTCATGCGAAAATATAGCGTTTTTAACGTAATGTTTTCCAAATTATAAAACGTTCGTTTTCGCAACGACACGTGTAAAGACTTTTAAACTTTTCAATTACTACACGTTTACTGGCAACAATTCAATATCCCGCATTAAGCGTTTGTTTCACGAGTTTAGAATCGCAATAAAATGTTTTCCTTATTATTAGTTCCTCTTCGGAAAAATGTCATGATAAATATAAAATATATTATATTTTGGAGCCGCACATTATTTATTAAAACGGACTTAAATAATACGCACGGTATTGCGCCATAGATTTGTACTCGTGTTATTGAAATCGTTACTCTGTTTTTGTGCAAAACAATTTTAGAGCTTCATCGTAACTCAAATGCAGTATGAAGTAAAGGTAGGATTTTTGAAAATATAGGTACTCAATTAAAATCGTTATCGCTTTGACGTCTTGGCCATTAGCGTTACATAACTTTATATATTGAAAAACCATATTATATATTGTAAACAAAATTAAATAAGTTTATTATATTCAAATCTAAAGAGTTATTTCAAAAAAAATTTTTACTTTTATAATTTTTTTTTTTAAGATATGAACGTATTTGAAACAAGTAACGTTTAATGCTGCGTATCTTTAACTCGCGCGCATTATTATTATTATTTTTTCTACTGATTCATATTTCAATAATAAATAAATAAACTTTAAAGTGTCTCGGGAGCAAAAAACAATATCAATATACGGTATAACTTTGATTTTCACACACACACCCCCCAATAATATAACATCATACGTAAATTTAATATTTCCTCCGCGCGTGAATAGAAAGTATTTCATCAAAAAAAAAATGTTGTCGCAAGCATAAAGAACTTTGCGACGTGGAACACGTCAGCCACTTTTTACGCTTCAATTTTTATGTATAGTTTTAAACTCCAATTAACTTTATTACGTGTTCAGTCAAAGACACCAGTGAAATCGATATTCAAGTGCGGTCTTTTAATCGACGACGTTTTAATTAAAAATTTTTATTTGAAATTTAAAGCGCAATTATATAAAAAAAAAAATGGGTTCGCTTTATATACTTCTAAAATAATATTTCCGCGAAAAAATCAATAAAATCGATAATTATGTTGTATCTACTTTGTAAAAAATTTTTTTTTTTTTACGTATTTAAAACGTTATATAGAGATTCGAGTGTCAATTGAGTTTGTAGGTCGAACGATTTTTATTAGGACGTGACCGAAACTTCGTCTCTCGTTTCCTTCCTTCCGCAATATATTGTCATATCTTCGCAACAATAATAATAATAATAATAATACATTACGCGTATATTATATATTTTGAGTGTGTCCGTGCGCGAACCGTATACGCTGTCAGAAAAACTAACGTATATCCTACTCCGTGTGGAAATGTAATAAAATAATATAATACACTCTTTATAATATTATATGTATATGTGAGAGTTTTACGCGCTAATGGTGATTTATTATAACGTCGCCGAATAATACGTCCGCGCGTTTAAACAGACCGCCGCGGCGGTGAAAACTTTCGACAAATATTATGCCGCCAAACCCATGCGGAATTTATACGGATAAATTATCAAATTCAACGCGGAAAATTCTAATTACACGCGTAAACGTGTGCCCGAATAATATAGAAATATGCGAGAGACGTATATATAATATATATACGTTCCGTCGTTCTGACAAAAAGCGCTAAACGGTTTTCGAGAATATAATACAGTAATTCGTTAAAACGTTGCGAATGTTTGAAAGGGGGGGGAGGGACAGCTCATACAAAAATACGAGCATAATATACGCACTCAATAACGGTGTAAAATACTGTAAAACTTTTTTTTTTGGTGGGGGAGATAATAATTGAGCGGATACGTCTTTCAGCGCAATTTTTAATAATATACGAAACGTCCTAAATGGGCCACGTACAACGCCGTCTATTATAGCCTTCCCGAAAGTATAAAATTGAAAGCGCGGCCAAAGCGCTGACCGGCGGGTAACAGTTGAAATTAGCTTCGAAATCGCTCGAACGAATACGGTTAAATTTAATAAAAAAAAAATAGAATGACCCCAGTCATAAGACACGTAAAAAAAAATCGACAAGCGCACGAATATCATTCGCCGAACACGAGAGTTTACGTGGATTTAATTCGCCCGATAATTAAAATATTAAATTAAAAATTTGCTTCTAATATTTAAGAATGGATCAATTGGAAAATAATTTCTTTTCTCGTGCGTATGCGTACAAGAGTCTCTCGAAATACGTGTCTTCGCGCAATTAAAACGAATACTTCTTAAGAACGTCGACCGAAAACTCGGTTTAAATATTGTTCCGCGTGTTGTGAATACGTACGTTTTAGATTTTTAAATCTTTAAAATATTATTGTATATTCAATATGGTAGATGATATTATATTACACTGCGCGTAAAACCACGGTGAATGAGTGACACCGGATCCGACGGATTTTTCTATATTGTATAATAAATTAACACCTGTCTACTGCGCGGTGAACTAAATTTCGGCTATAACGTACTTTTTTTCACCACCAAAATTGTATTATTTTCGTAAAGGAAAATAGGAAAATGATGGTTATGAAAAAACAAGCAACGCGTTTATCGGTGCCGAACATTCAAGATACATAAACGCCGTACATAAACGAAAAGAAAACGGCGGGAGGAGTGCGGAAAGCGTGTGTAGAATCGATTATATGAAATATTATACGATTTATTGCACGGAAAAGCTCTGGCGCGAGCTCAATGAATTTGGTTCAACTGGGTTCATATTGAAAGCCGCGCGGCTTCACGAAATACTCGAGCTCGTTTTGTGTTAATAATAATAATAATTTATTATTATTATTATTATTATTAGGGAAAGGATTTACGTGTAAATGCATGTATTTGTTAGAGTAAACTATTTGAAATGTGATGAGAAATGTGAACGATTTATATCACTCTTATAAAAATAACACAGATTTTATTTCGCAAATTTTTTTTTTTTTGCATAATATTTAATGCGAGTTTTTAATTTTTCAGTGTATATTATCATTTTAACATCGTAAACCGTGTCAGTTTTTGTACAATAGTGTTTATATATATATATATTTAATTTTAATTCGTTTTTTTTTTTAAATGCCGAAAGTAAAAACATCAGTTAAAAATCGTTTGCAAATTTACACTTTGAGCAATATAAAGATATTTTTTTAAATCAGGCGGTTAATTCAGACAGACAATTTTGTTTGATTTTAAATTTTAATACCATTTTTTTTTCGCCTAATAAAATCTTTTTTTCAATTATATGATAATTAATAATAATTAAAATTTATATATATATATATAATAATTAAATTATAATACTTTTTATATTTTAATTATATTATATTAAACGCATATTTAAGTGCGTATTTTGTAAAAAAAATATGATTGTATTTTATAACGAATATTTTTTAGGGTTTTATTTGCGCGTAAAAAATCCGTTCTCTAGTTATTATCGTTATACCTTTTTTTTAATATACTTTTGGCCGGTTTCATTCGTTCACCAATGACATATTACATTAGGTATATTATACGCTGTATTGGCGCAAATGACAGGTTTTTTTATGTCTTTGGCTTCCGTGTCTTGTAGCCCATTGGTGTTGGCCCAACGGTTTTTTATTTACCTATATTTATTATTATTTTATTTTCCGCGTACCCGCAATACCGTCCTACGCGCATCTACCTCGGCTGACACACGTAAATATATAGTGTTTATTTATTTTTTTCTGCTCGCGATTTCGTGTTCTAACACAAATCCAGCAGCAGCAGCAGCAGCCAATTTTCAATATACAGTGTACGTCGACGAAACGCGGACATACGCCGTCGCGTTTACCAACACGTAAACGGGCGTAAAGTTTTTAGACATCTATCCCGCCGAAGTTCCGGAAGCCTACAGCCGGAAACGACCGGCATCAACCGAGAAACGGAAGTATATACAGGACCACAGTGTCTTGTCGTCCTTTGTCCGAGGTGGCATTATATTGAACTCGTCAATGTAGTATAATGCGCGCCATTGATACGATCTAAGCCGTTTGTAATGTGGACGTCAAAATATACGAATCTCGTGAACTGGGCGAAACACGTGTTTCTAACTGCATGATTTATCATATTAACCAGGCACGTCCCCAAGAGCGGGGGGGGGGAGAGGTCGAAGGGACGGTCGCCTACCTATAGCAATTTTTAAAATATAAAAACTATCCACTTTGTTGACAAAATAATAACGATCAACGATTTAATAATAATAATAATTTCCTAAGAGTTACTTCTTTCTTCTTAAAAAAAAAAAGAGCTCCATTTACAGTCAATATAAGCACGTCCCGTCCATTATTCGATGATCTATGGAAAAACGACGTTTCTCTTACCGTTATGTTGGCCTGATAACCATTATGAAGTAATTAGATTTTTTTTCATATATCTAACACTCCTGGGAACACTGATACAGCGTATAAAGTAAACGGTACCACGAACTATCGATATACCAACAGCCCCCCACAAATTTGTTAAATTTTCACGTCTCGGTTTAATATAGTCTTCTTATTATAAAGTAAAATTGACTTAAGTTCTCCCAAACTTTTCATAGATACGCCTATAGTAATTATTGAGTTAAAATTTGTTCATCCCTTCCCTCGCCCGTTTTAAAACAGTCTACAGACGCCCCTTATACTAACGTGTATTGAATATCTTCTAAATAAATACGTTTTTTATATATATAATTTTTCTTATCGTATAAGGCGCATTTGTTAAAATAATTTTCGTTTTTTTTTTCAACGTAACTCATAGTTTTTAATTTCGCCACACTTTTTGATTTGATATTTTAGAATTGACAACGAACAGCCTTACGGTAAATATAAACATATTATACATCGTGCACTAAACGTTAGATGTTCAATATTATTGTAATATAAATGGTATAAAATTCCTCTTTATTATTCGACTTGCTTGTTTTATTTGTTGGATATATAACCATTCGTATATGCTAACATTGTACATATATACATCTCAAATGCGCAATTTCATTTCAGGTTAAGCCATTACCATCGGCCACATTCATCGTGTATTCTATCACATTCGTCGGGCCCTTTGAATGTCTGCCTGGTCCCATATCGATTAGAGTTTAAATTTTCCCAAAACATATACTTCACTTTAAGACATTGCTGATGTTTCGAGCAACTTTTTTTTGTTGATATCTCCCCCAACGTGCTACCACGGGCTGAAATATATTTTATTTTTCCTTTTTATTTTTATCGTCGTTTTTCGATTTTCCGTACATACACAATAATGGATCAAGAACTATTGTAACGAGATAACATGTTTAATATTCATACCTACACTATGGAAAACTTGAACGTACAGTAAAAAAAAAAAAATACAAAAATATAATAGTCATAAAATACAACTATTGAGAAAAACCTTTCAAATCAATGAAAACAAAAATATATTCAAAGCACTGGTATTCACACCATTTCGTTTACCATATTATAAAATATATTTAAGACATCAGGAACCAAAATTAAACATTTTTAATATACAAAACGTTTTTAAAAAAGTCGTAGAATAATTTTGATTATATTTAAAAATGATTAACACGTGCGATCGACAAAATCCTTTTGCAAGCGCACTGGCCCTGGATAAGAGTATAATTTTTATTTTGTAAAAATCGTTTTAAATTAATTCATTTTTTTTTTACAGCCTTTATTCACATACACCTTTCCAATATCTATTTTCTGTCTATAACATCCGTTATAGTTTTTATAATCTGATCAGTATATTCAGAGAGTTGTTTTCATTGTAACTATAATATAGTTACGCCAGTGAACGTCGAATTCAATTTGTGATCACTATAATATAATATAATGTGCTAGTTTTAGCGATTACAATATTCCGAAAATGGCTATTAAGCCATTAGAGGTATATATGGCTAAATTTCGGACCGTCAAATTAAATACGTCACTCAATTAAATTCTCGGTAATAACGCAAAATCAATATCGGCATATCATTTAACAATGCATCAGTTCACTACAAAAATATTTTAGTTCATCAAAGATATACGGTAATTTGTAATTTAACAAAAAGTATTTATAAACTATGACGTTTTAAATAAGATATTGTACTATTCAAGACGTATAACACAATTTTTTTTATGATAACGATTAAATTCCGAAACCATTACGGAATTTTAATTTTTTTTTTTCATTTCAGTAACTTTCTGTTATATAAAATCGAATACCATTTTAAAAACATGTTGTTTCGTAATATTTAAAAACGTATCCTAAGGCATTAAATGCGTATAACTAAGTTTACAAATGGAAATATTTTTGGCGACGCTTTTCCTCTTTCGCGAGGGCCGGAGGGTTTAAAAAAAAAAGAAATATAAAATTTGTTTCCTTCAAAATATCTTTTCCCCGAACACTTGTCTGTGTCCATTCGCGTGCGTACGTCGTAAATCGTTTTCAAAACATTTCCTCATTATTTCTGTTTTACAACAAAAGAACTATTAGAGATTAGAATACATTTGGGCGCGTTTATTCGTCACATCTCTAGGTAAACGGATCTACGAAAAACACTTAAACAATAACTTTTCTGTAATGTTTTCCGTTTTATGCGCATAAAAATATGAAATTATGTTTTGTTCGTTCGAAACTGTTATTTAAGATGGCATTGCCGTTTCCGGCATAAGTAATTTCTAATTTATATTCTAAGAATAAAAAAATTCATATCATAAATATGTTTTAGTGACAAGACACTTTCAGTCGAAATATCGTAAACAAGTAATAATATGGCTTTAAAAAAATACGTAAAACCAAAGCGGCACAAATCTTTTGAAAACTTCTTAACATTATTATCATCGTGTGTTTCAACGATACAATCGCGGTTATCGTTCATAAATTATAAGAATACGTACAATATTATCAATAACTACACTCGATCGTGTTTAAAAGTAGTTCAACTTTAAATTCTACAGCCAGCAATTATATTATTTTGTATAAAATTTATGTTCACATTTAAACCGTTAATAATAATAATAATAATAATATACTGCAAACTATATACCGAATAAATAATAGTGCACATGACTTGTATTATTTTCGCGTGAAGTTTATTATACCGTACAAGAATATACTGTTGGGAAAAACTTGGAAAAGTTTAGACTATTATTTGACAAATGTATCAGTGCATTTTACGGTTATACAGTGTTATGTAATAAAAACTTACTAATTACTGAAAGTTTATGTTTTAGAAAGTAATATTTTGTAGTATGAACATTTCAAACAATGAAACAAAAACGAAAGAAATACACGACTGGAATTATTAAATTACGAAAGAACCATATTATCGAGTCGCATAAAAATCTAAATTTATACGTTAAAAAAAACACGTACGCATATTTTTTAAATTCAATGTCAACATTTTGTTTATTTCTATTGTTTCCGATACAATTGTAGAACAATTTTTCAACAGCACAAAAACGTAATTTCGACGTGTTATAATACACCTGGACAAAACTATATTAGCAAAAATACTTTAAGATCAAAAAATTGCCAACCGAATTTTACCAATTCTAACGCTATCTCTGCGGATTGCTTGAAAAATTCTCAGGATTTCGGATGTTAAAACGCCAGAAAGTATAATCTGTTTTATTTACGTATTACGAAGCAAACGAACGTGAACGTTCAAAACAACGCTAATTACTTATTATAAAAATTTGCGGGGAAAAAAACGTTTTAAAATTTAAATACCAAGTTTTCGATTTAAAAATAACTAAAAACTACTGTTACGTTATTTTTAATATATTTCTGTTGTTTATTAGTATTATATAATATATAATACGAAAAAACGAGATTTTTTTCAGCGAATCATTTAACAAATGTTATCTCCAACGAACGTCAGTAACGGTTGATATTATAAAATGAGTAAAACTGGAATAATATATTGTGTTTGATAATACAACGCAACGGGTTTTAACTTGACCCGAGTTTAACAACAAGTGCATGCTATCAATTTTACGCTTAAAACGAGCTCAATAACGTTATCGTAAACGAGTAACGACGTCCGTTATCGTGCAGGAAAGAAAAAAATATTGAACTACTCGGTCGAACATTTTATATTATTTTTTTAAACTTAAAATGTGTGAATAATAATAATAATAATAATAATAATAAGTGACCCGAATTTCCTAGTCGTATAGTTACAGTGTTTATTTAAAAATATGTAACTACTGGAGTTGTAATTTATTTTATGAGGGAAAAAACAATTATATATATATATATATATAATAATATAAGCCTTCTACAAACGCGAAATGTTTAGACTATAAGACGATTATAAAGTTCGGTTGATTAAAAATAGATATTGCGGGTAAAAAATATTGTTCTTTTACGAGTTTTATCGTGAAATAAATATGCCAATAGCTAAAAAAAAAAAAAAGCAGAAATTTCGATATGTACTTAATTGCATTTGCGAAATGAAAATACGTTATAATATTATTTACGCCGAGAATAAAATTAATTCTAGGTGATTTGTTATGCAATTATATGTACTTTATTTAATAGAATATTATAAATGTTGGCGGTTTATGACGTTAACCGCAATAACTATGATGCGTTTTCCTTAGCACCGCGTTATTTATATTTATTTCATTTATCATACGTTATTAACATTATTATTATTATTATTATTATTATTATTATTATTATTATTATTATTATTATTATTATTATTATTATTATTATTATTATTATTATTTATTATACGTGTATTCTGAACGTAAATAATATTGTAAACGTTATGCCGTAATAATAATATTATAGAATTAATTTTTTCACCGTACAAAACGTTATATTATATACAATACACGCGTGCCATTTTGAAACGTATATATGTATGTGTGTATATATTGTGTGGCGCGGTATAAACCAAATTAATTTTGACACGATGCTTGTGAGTGTGTCTAATAAAATATCAAACAGTTATATTGTAGTGTGACATCGGTGTGTCATATCATTCAAAACCACAAGTACCATATTATTATTATTGTAATATAATACGAGTTATAATTCATCAAACACAATGACACAAGCCGGTAAAAGCGTTGTTCTTTCGACACACGAGAAAAGCGTATCGTTCGCGTTGGATTCAAACGTTTTTCCGGTATATTTATTCGTTCATTACGACGGAGAATAATAACAATATTTCCTACACGCTAATGATCGGAACATACGCCGGTAAAACAATATTTACGTCTTATTACACTCACCTTTTTTTTTGCTTCCAAACATCATATTTCCGCCGTGAAAATCACACCGTGTTCTTCTCAAGACCGCCAATCCCACATTTTCGACGCTTTCATTCGAATGTCCGCAATACTCGCCGGAACGTGTACGTGCGTGTACATAATATATATATATATCGCAACGAATATATTATATATTGAATTAAACTTTTGAATTAAACCCTGTAAAACGGTTAGAGGAATTTACTGGACTGGCGTTTTTCAACCGATCGCAGAAAATCACCAAAACAAATGTCTCCAAAAGTCATTTAAAACATTTTCTGCGCGAACGAAATATATACGCTGTTAACCGGACGTGTACATTTAAATTTCGACGAGCGTTCGGTATGACGTTTTATTTCGAAATCGAAAGAATGCGTTTCAATATCGCTCTATCGTTTTCCTCGATGATTTAATCGATAAACCCCCTTTGTTCGGAACAATATATAATCTACGGAAAGACAAATAACACGTTTAAAAACGGAGACCGAATTATGTATATATTTTTTAATGCGCGATTTCGAGGCGAGTGGTAACAACGGGTAAATGAATTCAAGAAAAAAAAAGGAGGGGGGGGTCTTTTATCAAACGTAAATCACTCGATTTCATTGCGTTTTTACCGCGGTGAAGCCAAACGGTTTGGAAATACTGTAAATACTATATCGGGTGGTGGTGGTGACGGCGTTCGGTATAATTTTCATTTAATTCATCGCGTTTCGGTTGTTTTCGGCAAAATTTTTTTTTTTTGAAGTATAAAATAGTTTAAATACTGCGAACAAAACGCGCTGTTTTACGGGGGTTAAAAAACAAAAAAACGTTTTATTTCCTACGACCATATACGTAACGCGTGTATAGGAATTATGGTTTTTTTTTTGTACGCCGTACTCCGAAATTAATTAGTGAGATTTACACGGAAAAACTTCATTATTTCCACGGTATTTCGAGGAATAAAACGGTTACACGGCTGAAATTACTTTGTGTGTATTATACCGCGTTGCAGGTGTACGTACAATACGGCATATCGCGCGTAACGGGTTATTTAATATTTATAAATTCACTCGATGATAATAATAATAATTAACGAAAAGTAATTATTGAAGTTTCGCGGACGCTTCCGGCGTTATACAACAATAACCTCTCTTTGCAGCAGGCAATGGTAAACCGTCGCTTTTAAAATATTAACGGAACGTGTATATGTATAATATGTATGGAGTTACGACGGTCGTCTATAGTCTGTGCAGCGAGTGAACGCGAGTAAATCGTTTTAAAAATATACATTAAAACCGAAATAGTCATCCCGAGTAAGAAATTCTGTTCGGACCCGATATAATATATAATGGCTTATTTCGACAAATCCCGACTACGGTTCCTCTTGTACGACGTATATTAATTGTTAGACGCGCAATAATTATTATTATTATTCTACGTCGAAAAACGAACGGATATCGGATGACTGCAAACGTCGTCGTAGGGATTTTTTTTTAATTAAAAAAATCAATTATCCGAATTAAAAATAAATAGAAATTTTATAACGGATTGGACGTGTAAATGTTTTTGTAAGACGACGAGGTGGCCGCGTTTATTATTCGTGTTAAATGTTAAATAACGATTTTTTTTTTTAGGATTCGACCGCGTAATAAATTTATGTATGATAAAATACGATTTTTTTTTTTTTTTTTTTTACTAACGAATTTATTCGAATTTTTACGGGGAAATACTAGAAAAATTTTTTATTTCTTCTTATTTTATATTAGTATTAAATATAAATATATTTTTTATATATAAAGCCGCCTAGTGTTTTATTTTAATCTTTCAATTAAAAACCGGCCTCGAAAATCAAAAAAAAAAAAATCAAAAATCTCAGGGGAAAAAATCGCCGACAGAAATTTACCTATAGTGACGACGGCTGGCTGCAGCTGCGGTACGATAATAATAATAATAATAATAATAATTGTCGCGGCTGCACCACGTGCGCCGTAACAACGACGATCGTTTCGGTAAACATGTTTGGAAACAAAAAAAAAATTGTGATTTAAATAAAAAAAAAAAAAATAAGATATTTCCACCGAAGCGCACTGGACGTACGAATTAGAGAGTAAGAAGAGACCGAGAGCGAAACGGAGAAATATTTCGACGATTTTCTCGAAAACGAAAGCAAAAAAAAAAAAAATTAACGCGCGTTCGATAGAATTTCGGGCGAGTGGAGGAAGGGGAAAAAAATTTTTTTTTTTTTCTACGCCGTTTGCGACCGTAAACGCGAGAGAAGACTTGGGGACGCGACGGTTTCAGCAGCTGCACGACATTGGCGTGCTGCACGTTTTTGTTGAAAATCGTGTGTGTTATGCGCGGGGCGCGTGCAGAGCGACGGGACGCGAGAGCGCAAACTGCCTGGACGACAACGGCGAGCCTGTCGTCGTCGTCGTCGTCGTCCCGTCCGAGCCGCGGCGGTGACGCGGGACGGGTGACTGTTACGCGGGACGGGAACGACCGAACCCCGGCGGTACGCCACGAACAACGGTCCGCAGTCGCCGCCGCCACGGTGGTGCTGCCGGTCGTCGTCGTCGTCGCCTGTTCATTACCGCGTTATTATTGTACGCCGCGGCGTTTACCGTTCGTTTCTCTCCATTTAATAACTATATTTATTAATAACTAATAGAAAAAAAAGGAAGGAGAAAAAAAGAATTGAAAAAATAAATAAAAAAATGTCGCTCAAATCACCGCTATTATTTTTAGATAAATTTTACAGTTATTACGTATAATATTGTAGAAAACAAAAACAGAATGCGACGAATCCATTGCATTCGATAAAACTGAACGGATGTATTTGTTAATAATAATCTATATATACATATTGTGTGTAAAAAAAAACGAGTAGCGGCGTGTTATGTGGATTGACGCTCGAGTGAATTACTTTTAATTTTACGATTTTCTGTTATATTTTGAAAGCAATGATCGCGTTCGATAAACGGGATTCTGCGCGGAACGCCCGTGCGCGTAATACGCTTTGCCGAAAAATTTGAAACGGTCGTGAAAAGGAATCGTGACTTTCAAGATATATATATATTTTTTTATATTGTATAATCAAAATAACAGACGGCCGATAACATTGTTTTAATTTTTTTTAAACGTGAAAACCAAAAATTACGTCTTTTGCGAATTAACTACCTCAAAGTCTACAATTGTTATGAATAGCTCAAATTTAAAAGACATTTTTTTTTTGAAAAATTTGTCTCGTTAATACAATCCAAATAGTTACACGTTCGGCGAATGTTTCAGGTTTCTACGACCGTTATAGCTTCGAAATTACGAAGGAATAATAACGACGACAATCGATTTGGACAAAATCGCGTTTTTTTTATGCAATTATTTTTTTCTGACACTCTTGAAAACCTCTGTTGAAATATTAGAATTTATTTCAATTTTTGTGCTGGTTTGAAACACGAGGAAACTGTTGAGAAAATCGAAAAAACGTTTTCAATAAAGTACCGCCTACATACCGGAATTCACTACGAGAACGTATAGCATGACGAGATCGTCCGTGAATTCTTTCCAGTCGAAAATTTGTACACAAAAAAGTAATAATAACGTCTTTGTAAAATCCAATAGCTTCGCTCGGACATCATGCGAAAGAAATAAAATTATAAATAAATAGACAGTAAATAAACGAATAAAGAAATTAAATTAATTAAATAAATTTAAAAAATATTTTAAATATACATACAGATTTTTTTTCGAAAAATATTTATAACACCGCGGCCATAGTTGTTTTTTAAACAACTAAATTCACTACGCGCACAATATTTTCGTTGTTTTTTTATATATATATATTTTTTTAAAACGTTAAACTCGATGTCTTTTTATTCTAATATCCATAATTTTCTCTGCGTTATTTCTTTAATTTCTTTTTTTTTCTATTCTGTTGATGTATTTTTCTTTTCCCCTTAATATTTACACGATGATGACTTTTTGTCGAAACCGTCATGAACAAATGAATCACAACAACTCCTACCACATCATAACCGCGAGCAGAATTTCCAAATATATGCGTCCGACCCGGAAAACATACTTTGAATTCGGATTATGATGATGATGATGGTCCTATTGGAGTGCATGCGGTCTGCGAATCTCAGAACTTCGCATTTCATTAATTTTATTTCAAACCGAGTAAAAATGTTGTTGCAAATTCTTTATTTGTAGTCAATATTGTTAGGATTTAGGAACATTTTTTTTTTTTTATATTGAGAACAATTTGTTGTCAAACCGAACGGAAATCCGTATGAATCGAAAATCGCTGCGCGATATTTATTTGCTGCTAGTCGTCTCTGTTGCAGCGTCAAACAAACTTTTGACGGACGGTAAGACGACGAGTATTTATTTTTTTTCCAAAAACCACTAGGTACAATAATAATTCAATTGAGCCGTCAATTGTAAATTATCGATTTTGTTCGTCTAAAGTTACGACCCGTCCTCTCGCACTATTGCGGAGTAAATTTTACCGTTTCAATTTTAATAATGATATGTTTTTTTTTCGTCCATCGTTATAACATGCATTAGACCGCGTAATTGGAATCGTCGAGATCTTCAGAATTGTAAATAAAACGTCGGACAGAGCTGCTACGAAGCGGAGGTCGCGTTCACGAGTAGAAAACTTATAATGGCCATTGAATACTTGGAATTTTTTTTTTTTTTTAACGTACCGAACCACATCAGGAAACTGATACGTATGCGATTTATGGCATACGTTTATCAGAACACACCACGTTTTCGAAACAACAATTATTATTACTTTTCTCAGAGCGTATATAAAACATATTATAATCAATTTCGATTCGCTATAAGCGAATTGATTGTACATTGACTTATATTTGTCGTGTGGTAATTTTTAACTGCGGTAACTACTGCAGTTTACTACGGTAACCACAGCAAATGATTAGTTATTTATTTGGTCCGACGATTTTCCCGAATGATTTTTTCAACTCATTTACTGCGATATATCATGCGACTTCGTTGGAGAAACGATGCAGAAAACGATATTTTCCTACTCTTTCTCCTCTATAACGCAATTGTTGTCCAAATAAATAAAATGACTAAACACAGTTGTATATAATATACATGATATATAATATAACAGTATTCATTATTGAACTCGTAATATCAAATTGACAGCCCATTAATACGTATCAGTGTACGTGTCGTTATGAATTTATTTATTATGTTCATTCGTATAATAATTGATATTTGATTTGTTTTATCTCATCATCATTACTCGTCGTTGTGTTCATGAGTTGTTGACAACGTTACGATTAAATATTTTACATTACAACAATGAAATTTTCAAAAGTAAATTCCCATAAATCCTTCGAAAATATAAACTCATCGATAAATATCGATCATATAATAGGCAATAAATAATTTAATATTTTTTTTTAGTTTATTCCGGTGCAATAAAGCAGGGAAAAGTTTTTTTCCCCCGATAATGCATTCGTGTAATATCTGAACTGTTCCAAATTTACATTTTCAGTGTTTATGCGTATAATATATAACATAATCCTAAAAGTTTTTATTTTCAACCCATCATTTGAATAATAATAATAATAATTTACAGCACAGTTTTTAGTTTCCATTTGGAAACTTAAAAAAATACCGTGTTTAATTAATATACACCGAGCGTCATATAAAAAGAAAAAAAAATATCGGATAATGTACAGTCGCGTGTTAACCATTCGGTTTCTTTAATATACTATTTATCTTTAAATACCAATTATTATTACAATACTCAAAAATGTTTTAAAAAAAACGTAATGATATTATTGTATACTGTTATTGCTACAAAGTGTAATATTTATTTTCGAACAAAAAAAAAATGGGTTTAAATAAATGGTATGATTTCGTAATTAAGATTAAACACGCAAAACTTAAATACACTACATTTTACGTTCCCTCTCGTTATTAAAACGACATTTAAAAAAAATATATATTTAACAAATTATGTTCATATAATTTTGGGCGTCTTTTAATCCAAACATATTATTAATACATGTTATAAAATGTACAATTAGATTCCAAATATACGAGTCTGCAGGAGAAAGTTTTTCTTGCTTTAGAAAATAATCGATGAAGCAGTAAAAGTGTTCCAAGCAGATGTTCATTGAATTATAGACTTGAAAATGGACACAGATGGTAAGGATTTTTTTTTATTATTCTTTTTTTTTTTTTTTTTTGAGAAATCTACAAACGAAGTGTGAGATTTGCATTAAAGTTATTTGTATAAATAAATATGTTTTCAAATCAAATTAATAATGTATATTTAAATATCACGACCATATTATTTTGTGAATTGATTAAATTTTATAATAAACGCGTAAATTTAAACATTATTGTGTTATTATTTATGTATTTTAAAGAATCGTAATTTTCCATATAAATTTCTTATAATTTTGCATTATAATCAATCTTCATTAATTATTATATCCGTACTAAATATATTAATTATTTACCAGTGACCTCTAGCTACTATACAGGGGCCAGACCACTGGAAGTTATAAGTTTATTACCAGTACGTTGTCAGTATATTTTAGGATGATTCAACAATATTATTAAATCAGAACTAGTCTCTAATTATTAATTTATTACCAAATCATTCTTGAATAATACAGCAGCTAATTATTAAATGATATCGTAATTGAACACTTCAATTTTTTTAATAAAAAAACACCGAAAATATGTTACTATTAGGGTACAAAATAAAAACCTCATTAGAATATGGGCAATTTTTAGTAGTCATGCTTTATAATAATAGAAAAAAAATTATTATTTAATAATAATAATAATAATAATAATATATTTCTTAGAACAAACTTTGAATTCTCGGTGAAGGAATATAGTGCAAATCCGATATGGAGAAAGAAAAGGGGAACGGGACGGCAAAACTTTAGAACAGATGTTGTTGTTATTAAAAGTTGCACGTGAACAAGGACAATCGCGCCGAGAAATTTATTCTCTTGGCATTAAACTCGTTCAAATCCTTTCACAACCTTTGCAATCTTGTTTTCATTCTCGCTCGTAAGTGTACCATTATAATAATGTGCATTGCAAAAATAACGAGGAAAACAGATATTACAATTACCGACTGATTATCAACAGAAAATGTAATTAGTGAAATTTATCCCATTGCAAATGTATTTAATTATTTCAAAATGATTAACAATAATTATTATTATTATCCTGCAATCACGCGTGCAGTTCTTCATTCTCGTAAATATTTCATCATTCACGTGTAAAACCAAAACCAAAATCACAATAATGAAAACTTTGTTATACGTAAAACACGAATTTGAGTTGAATACAACACGTTTCATTCAAATTTAAACTGTAATCGTTTGAATTTTAAACATTATAATTTAAACAATATAATATGTATAATGATTGTTGATTATTTAATAAATGTGCTAATTATTAAATATCTCTAAAGAAAATTAATTAGCATAGTATTTTTATTATACAATTTTAAAAAACTCCACTTCTAAATATTTAATAATGATTTATTAAAATGTATAATGGATTTTTTTTTTCTTATGAAATATTAGCCCAAGTATATTTTAACATATTATTCGTGTTGTCAAGATAAATGTCTTTTTCTCGCACATACGTTGTACACTGTCACTATACATCATCCGTGGTAGTACGGTGTATAATATTTGCAGGGTTGACATTAAAATGTTTTTTTTTAATTCACATAGTGGACGAATAATAATGATAGATATGCACTGTTTCATCGATTTTATGTATTACTGTGCTACGCAATATTATTACGCGTGCCATATTCACAGATTTGTAACATATTATCCTATTCCGTGTCACGCAAGCTTTAAATGGTTTAAGTGGTATAACGGTTCTCATGAAATATTCCGTTTGTCATTATATATATAGTGTACGCAACGATTGAAGCATAGTAATGTTTATTTTCAGCGTCATATTTGCTAGACAATTTTCATTAAATATTTTCAAAAAGAAAAAAAACCGTCATATTCCCATACGCATTTATATGTAAAATATCCCGTAACGAGGAATAGTGTACCATTATTCATGAGGATAATAACATTATATGTTATAATGTAGGAAACTACTGATGTGGAATAATATAAGAAACCACCAATAATAATAATAATAATAATATTTTCTACCGATATAATACTTATTATTGAATAAATCGTTAATTTAATAATTTAAAATCACTGAACCTTTATAATAGCATGACTATAGAAACGTGTAATCGTATGAAATAATTTGATGAAGAAATACCGATTGAGTTATAAAAGAGTATCTATTTAAAAAAACATACGTATTAATAAGTACGTTTTAACATTTATGGTCGTACAGACGTTGAATAATTAACGTGATAATATATTCCTTTGCGTAAAAATGTATGCGATTATTTTTTTTTTATATTCTAATTTTGACTGTATTTTGAATATCAAAAACTCGATCAAAAAAATGTGTCAACAAATAAAATGACGTTAAATAATTATATACGGTTTTATTCGCGTTTATTCTTTTCAAGCATTATTATTATTATTATTATTAATACTCGTATATACAAAAGTATAACATTGCCTCAAACGATTTCAAAACTTAGGTTTTTCCGACTTGTATACATTTTGTGAGATACATTATATACGTATAAAATATAAGTTTTATTTATTAATAAATAATTTCGGTGACTCGGTTTTATTATAATATTATGTCAAGTTTAATCATTTTCGTTAAAAGAATAGAATTACGCGAAAAGAACCATTGAAACTTTTAAGATAGACTTGAGTATTCCAAACGCTCGTAAAATAATTTTATCTATATTTTTAAAATAAAATTCCCGTTTCCCTCTTGTTTTAAGTCATAAAACAAACTGATTAATCTACTCTCGGTCGAGGTTTTTAATATAAACTCCAAACATTCTAAAGACCGTTTTTTTTCCTGTCACAAAGTATCTCGAAAAACCTTTTTCTCTTTTTTTTATCAACTCGAATAACACAATAAAAATTTAAAATATGCGATTGATTCTTTTGTCGTTGTCGTTTTCAAATAATATCTTCGTTGTAACAAATCCAAACGATCTGGACAGAAGTTAAACTATTAAAAATTTCAATTTATACGTATTGTGATATTATATGTGTACAGTATAGATAGGGTTTAAACATGCTTATACGATTTAATTAAGATATATTTTTCATATAATGTTATATAATTACTTTGATATAATAAATTTTGCTCGTATTTACTGAAACTGTATAATAAACGTTAAGAAATCAATTACCAACAAAAATGTATTATGGTCCATGCGTAGAGATTTATTACATATTTTAATGTATTACTGATTCTTAATTATATTTTTATAAATAACGATTAATCGTTAGTACTATTTACGGTTATTTACAGCGATAACCGAGGTATTATTGTTAAAGGATACCTTTTGGGAATTAAATCTCTAAAAAGAAATTGTATTATTAATTTTCATTTTAATTAAAACGTATAAAAATATTTATAAATTATTGAACATTACGTTTTACGAGCTTTAGTTAGTTTTTTTTGTCTCGTAGGCATTATTTATTTATTTCTTAAAAATTGTAAGCGACATAAGTAAAAACAGTTTTATTACTATATAATACAATGTAATCAAATTTTTATACATTTAGCTGTTTCGTTTTTAACAATTTGATATATAATTTCGAAATAACATTAAAGAATTACGAGTACAGAGGAAATATTATATATAATTTTTGTATTTATAGTTTTCGTAATTTTACACGTTATTGAGCTCAAGTTTTGGACACATACGTTTTTTTTCTCCTTCTTAAATTCACTATTTGAATAAAATTTGTTAAACAATATATGTTTCCGAATCGTGTATTGTTTTACGCGCGGAAAGAAGTAAACGAAACAAAGAGAAAACTAATTTGTACGATAGGTGAAATGAAATTTGAATGAAAAATATTTAGACATTTATCAACAGTAGTTTTTATTGCGTGTAAAACGGAATAAATGTTTTTGCACACTTTATGTTTGTTCGTGGAAAGTATGAGATTTACAATATTTATATACCTTTTACGCCACAATAAGTTGTAAGCTATTGTTCTTTGTTTTTTTTTTTATACGTATATACAATTCGATGTAAACACAAACAATTGTTGTTTTAAGCGTTAATTAATTAGTTTTATAATATAGTAGCTATAAGTAACAATAGGAACACTGTGAACCACTTCTATAAAAACATACGAAAAAATAAAAGTATATTTTAAAATGTCTATTCTATTTAGATATTCAATTACAATAAAATATTGAGTAATAATTATGTATTTATAATGATAATTTTTTTGGTATACCGATTATTTTATTACAATTTTTTTTTTTTTTTTTATCAACAAATTTGTATACGTAAAATATCATAATACGCTCGGTGGCATATTTAAGGGGGGAGGCACAGGGGGCACGTGCCCCTTTCATTTGTTGTATTCGTATATTAAATAATAATTTATTTTTTACGAATGAAAAATCAATGGTTTAATGCCGATTACAACTTGTAATTATTACGAAATAATACGAGTACAATACGTAAAATAATTATGAAAGTTAAATAATATTATTCATTTAAATTTTTAATCTTTGAAATGCCTTTGTTTTATCGTCAACTTCGTAATTTTTTTTATAGAAATCCGATTATGAATATCTATGCTTATTTTAAATTTTATTGGTGCCTCCCTCCATTACACGGTTTTAAATACGTCCCTGTATATGCTTAATCGAATACACTAAGCCGTTTAAATACACAAATAATATTTTATATCCGCTCATAACATTTTTTTACGGGTAATTTTTTATTTTTTTTTTTCAATCCGGACTAGCATATTTTTCAATGCAATTACAGGGAAATGAAAAAAACTTCAAAAACCAAAATCTACGATTTCCTTGAATTTCACTTAAATCCTTCGCTTAAGGTCGGAAATCGAAAAGATAGCAAAATACCTCCTATCATCCTATTTGTACTTTAGTATCCCGTATATTACATCTGCAGGTCGATATTTTATTTAAAGAATTTTAATATTTTATAATATATACAAACATAAATCATATTTATTTATTTTTTGATATACCCCGTTATACATTTTTTTTTTTTTTACATATCGTTATTATTATTATCTCATTTTTTCCTACCCATTATTGTGTAATATTTTAATGTCGAATTCGAGTGTTGAAAATTGTTTAGATACAAAATTTTTATAAATATTTATTCGCACGTATATTAATGCGAATAAAAATTGGGCACGTTAAACGACATGTCGTGTGACAATATAAATTATCGTATTGTATAGGAATTTCGCGAATTCTTGTACGCATTTTCGAAAACGTTTAATTGGACGATAGAGGTTTTAATAAAACCTGATGACGTTTGCCCGTTACCAGATCATCTCGACTATCATCATCACGACGACGACGGCGTATAGTAGCGTAGCTACACTTTACGGGCGGACGTATCCATCGTAGTCCTCGTCGTCTTAGGGCCACCACCGTTGACACAAGTGTCATCATCGACTCATCCACCACCGCGTCACTGTCATCATCGTCCTTTTCGAACATCGTCACCAATTACCATGCGGCATTTTTCAATTTATACACATTATATTATTACACCATACGTCTCTGGATATTCGTATTCTCGTCTCGACGGTATAGATTACACTTTTTTTTTCACCCTATACGTATATATACAATATATAAATATATATTCGAATTCGAGTGTGTAAGTCCTATGCTCCGATTGAGTATTATTTGTTTAACGCTTGCGCACACAAAAGTTCCAACTGTGAAAATCCATTATTGTGCTCTGGTCAAAGTATATACATATATATATATATTTTGGATAAGCAGTTCTCGAACCAACACTAAATTCAAAGTCCTATAGTTTATACACATACTTATGTATATCAACGAGTGAAATACGTAAGAAATACTCTCTATATCCGAATAAACTTTTCTTCTTTTTTTCTTTTTGAGTTCCTCACTTATTCACTTCCTCGTAAAAAAAAAAAAAAAAATACATACAGAATACAAAAATAGAAATATGAGATTTGAGTTCATAACTGAATTCTGTAGACTTTACATATATTTTTCTTTTTTAAAATAAAAAAATTTATTTCAATTCAATTTTATCGTAGAATTTTTCTAATCTGTATTATTATTATTATTATTATTATTATTATTATTATTATTATTATTATTATTATTATTATTATTATTATAGACATTATTGAATCGTAAATCTGAATAGAGTATACAAATATAATTTGTAAAATCGTATAATTTTATTTAAATTAAAATTCGAATAAGTTTTTAACGTTAATACACGAAGTTTAAAGTACCCCATTCCAAATATTCGAAATATTAACATACGTTAAGTAACATGTTTATCGCAAACAATGATTTCACTTTTAATTTATAATTCACTTAAATATTTGAGTATGAACTATAATGACACCGCGGTGTTGTTTTGTATTATATAGTATAGTGAATATACTACAGGGCGTAAATGAGTTGCAATTATTCTATGAATACTTACTGAAATGAATAATTTATTTTAATATTAACGTGTTTTTATTTTCCGTAATGTTCTTGTAAAAACAATACGTCTTGTATTTAATTATTTACATTAACCGGTAATAACTAGGGACCGGATGTTCATGTCCTAGAAAATGCATTTATGACCTAAAAACCGCAAAAAGTGCCCTAAAAATCTACAAAAATACCCATTAAAAATTTAATTTATAATCTAAAAAAATATATTAAAAATACCTTTAAAACTGTTTAAATCGCGTAAATTATTTAGTTTAATTTTTTTTTTATTATTATTTTATTGATTACAATTAATATTACAATTATTATACGAAAAAAAATTACGTGAAATAGTAATAATAATCAAATTTTTCATTTTTATTGAAAAATAGTTTTTAAATGACATAAAATTACAAAAATATGACGATAAAACGCCCTAAAAAAATTAAAAATTAAAAAATACAAAAAAAAAAAATTAGTTATTATATGGCATTTTTTTAGCAAGTAATGCATTGTCTAAAACGTTGTAAAAAAAAAAATAATAATGCAAACGCCATCAACGTCCGGTATAATAACCGCGATTGCATTTATAATTCACTGATGTTCGAAAGCCAAAGAAGATTTTACAAAATATTCTCCATCGTGGGTGTGGTATACCGGCGCGTCCAAATCGGATACAAAGGATGCCAAACAATAATATATACCGATGAGTGATGAATTTAATACGACGTATTATTATTATTATTATTATTATTATTCGACTTAACTGACAACGGTGCTTTTGTACAAACTGAAACAGTTATTATTTTCGAACATTTGTTATTACAGCGCGTACAATCGTATATACACATTTTTCACAATACTTCACAATATTTTCATTTCTTATTTTTCCAAACGCAATATAAACATTCGATTCGAAAATAACGTTTTATTTATTTAATATTAAGATGACGCACGCTACACATTTATATATATATTAGGTTTTCTCCGTCTCTCGTAGCGCGGCACAGTAAACATTAACATTGGCATTCGTAAAACCTACATTGTCGGCGTTTAGTTTTTTTATATATATAATAGAGTCGTTGTGTACGTTTAAAATTAAGAACGTTACAACGTTTCAGCGATTCAATCCGAAATTCTGATTTACATAAGAATATATTTTATTTATACAAATAAATTATATTCGATCGAGTTGTAACAAATAATACAGCCACTTTCAATAATATTTAATACCGTTAAATTGAACAGTACAGACCGGCTGATTATTATTATTAATAATATATATACGATATATTACGATTTTTTACGGATTTAAAACCGATATTCCGCGTACATATTATGGCAGACGTAGAAAATAATGTCTTCCTCTCATAACCGTGAGAGAAAATGATTTCACACGATATACATATTTGTTAATTTGCTGTTGACTTCGGAATAAGTATTCAATTTTAAAACGATTTTCATCGCAACAACCAGTATTGAAACGGAATTAAATTTATGTGTTCAAACTTCATACTTCCACAACTGTTTGTTCGCATAGCGATAATGTACGTGTGTTGTGTTTTGTTATGAATGGATTAGTGGGGAAACTCGTTTCGCGAAAATCTCAAAATCCGCAGACCGAACGGACGAAATGCAGCAGCAGCAGCGACTGCGGGGTCATATATAATATAGTAATCCTATATAGTGTTGGAGTTAATATAGTGGTGCTGGAGACGAGCAAAAACGTCTGTGTCGACCACGATAAGTGTATATAATATAGTAGAACGCTCGCCGAGATGTATAGAGGAGAGAGATAATAGCGTAACGCGATGGTATAACTGCACGATACATTATATTCAGGGACTTATACAGCTCAGCCTCTCCCTGCGTTTAGAAATTTTGGGCCGGTCTAAGGAATAAATTTCACTCGTATAGTGATGGTTATTAATTGTCAGCGGATAATAAGTAATCGCAGATAGTTATTAAATATTAATCGTGTGTATTTGTTAAAATATTGCACGAAACACGTCGGTTTTTAAAATATGACAAGGCCGCAGTCAGCAAAAAAAAATTTTTTGGGGGGGAGGGGGCTGAAAGTATAAATATGAAATAAAATAATAATAGAATACAAGTCATTAAATTTTAAGATAAAATTTCGGGAGGCTACGGCTTTGAAATACGATATGTGTAACACCACCTTTGTCACGCGTTCAGTCGTCGGAAACGGCGGTTACACAAAATCTATTTCGATCAGTTTGTCTGGTGCATTTATAATATAACGAGTCATAATTTTCAAATGTTAAACCGCTTTCGAAAACTGTTCAATTGCCGTATCGTACAAATACGTCGATATCGCATATCAGATCAATGTATTAAATTTGAAATCGTGATTTTAGAATACCGTGATGTTTTTGTTATTAAAATTTTTAAGGAGTTATATAAACTTTAAATTCGACCCAAATACCACAAATTTAGAATCTACGCCTAGAGTGATAGTTATAAATAGACGGACAAAAAAAATATACGTTTTACCACTATTCACACTGATAAATATGTACTGCATTCATTTTTTTTTTTGGTCTTCGAGTGTGTTGTGGAACATGATTGTTTTTAAAATATATATAGGTATATAAATGTTAATACGAATTCATTCGCATTATTTAAGTAAAATTTATTACTTTATATTTTTTTTTTAGTTATATTTGGAAAAGCTCTCTCCTAAACCTAATCTATGTCATTTGTTTTTTTTTAGTTTTTACTCGTTTTCGTAATTATTTCTTATTCAACAAAAAAAAATAAAGCGCTTAAAGTCTAATTTAAAAACATATTCAAATGAGTTATTAATAACGCACTATACCGCATAAACTCCGTCTGTATAGTTTTTAGAATAATATAGTTATTCAGACGTAAACGTTGAACTTTAAAAAGTTGGGCGATATCATTATGTACCTACGTCTACATGCGTGTTTCAAATAGCTGTTCTGAAGGTTGACGGTGAAATTATGTTCAAAATGTATGTTGTAATTTAAAAAACAATTTGTGACATCACAAAATGTGAACAATATCGAGCGCTACATTTCAGCTATTTTCGGGATGAACCTCTAAATTCGCCTACTAATCCGAGGCATATGTGTTCGGGATCGGATTTAGATATGTGTGGGACTCTGGGCGGAATTGGGGGTCCCAAATAAATAAGCGAAACATATATATATATATATTTTTTTTGTTTTTATTCATACAAGAAAATTGATTGTTGTCTTATCTTTAGTAGTAGTTTAAAATTTAATTAGCAAATGTATAAAATGAAGCTTAAAATAACTGAAATTTTAACTTAAAATAAGAATAATATAAAAAAAAAAACGACAAATAAAATATTATAAACCCGGAGTTTTTCTTGTTTATTATTTTTTTTATTTGTACAAAATACGTCTTGAAAACGAACTTTTTTGAACGCACTCACAGTTCATTCCAACGAGCTGTTTAACTTGCACATCCTTTCATCACTGTGCACTCTCCATCCAAATGAATTTATATGCGATCTTCCTCATATTCTATTCCATTGTCCCTCTCTAACTTATAAACGCTCTTTTATGTTCTCTTTTTTAAAATCTCAAAATATTTCCCTTGAACTCAACTCTATCCTCAACTCCAAAAATGAAAACGTCATTATTATAATCATTTCTTTTATATTGGAAGCTGGGCTCGTAATTTAAGCTTTTGTTGTTTGTAATGTTACCATGTATCTATATTTTATATTGTATATAATTTTTATTGTCGATGTAAATTGCTTATGCAAAATGTCTTAATAAAATAAAAAAAACTTGCACATTGAAGTACGTCATATTTTTTTTTTAAGTGTTTTAAATCAAAGAATTATTTTTTAACACTACTGCAACTAATACTCTTTTAGTTATTTTAAATAATTCGAAATTTTGTACAATGGTAATAAAATCATGTGACACGTATATATATACTATAGTCGACTTTCCAACGAAAATATACACGACGAATTCAGGCAATGGTGAAAATGTTAAACGACGACGACGGCGGCAATTATATAACATCTGCACGAGGTCAGAAACTTGGCTTTTAATTAATATATAGCCCTCTCCCCGAGTAAGTGCCATTTATATACAATTTCTCTTCCGAGCAAATGCCGCGATGATAGTCATTAAAATGTAATACACGCAGACGATTTACATTTAAATGCGTCTCGACAATAAAGACGTATTTATTCCGTTCTATAAACGTGTCCGATCTGTTTTTAGGAGTTTTATAATAAATTTGAATTCACCAGAAATTTATTTCTGTTATTATACTTATTAATCAGTATATAGTACTTCCTATGGAAGGATTATTTTTCGTTTTTTTAATATTTGTGTTTGATATAAACATAATAATTATTAGTGTTGAATAGTGACCTACGTTACTCGTATTACTCTACCTCCGTTACTTTTGTAGTAGCGCAACAGTAAATTAATTATTTTTCATATTATAATGTAACGTATTTGTAAGGCGGTATTAATTACCTATTTATAATTATATTCAGTAACCGTATAGAATAACGCGTTACTTTGTTACACGCAGAAGGCAGAACCATATACCGTCAAATTATTACTTCTGTAGAACGGAAATAATTCGTACAGTTTACATATATATTTTTATAGAGGCTTTAATTTGAAATCGTCATGATGGTCGTAACTCTTCGTATTATTTTCCATATTATTATTATTATTATTATTATTATTTCATGTGCTTGCCATTTACGCATTATACATGTCAAAATACCATAAAATATTAATATATACCTGAAATGACTGACAAATAATAAGTGTAGTATATTTTATAAAATATGTTATTCGTTTTAATAATTATTCAAATTTTAAAAAACCTCTCGACATTTTTTTCGATTTTATAGTTCGCGTATTAACACAACTGTTGACAATATGTATTTTAGTACTTTCTACTGTAACACAACGGTCGGCAATTAATTAGCTTACAGGTTGATTATAATAATAATATCAATATTAATAATAATATTGAAGACATAAAACTAATTTTTTGTGTATAAAATTCGAGATTTCATAAAAATAATATATTAAAAGTAATTTATTTGTGACGCATTATTTTTTTATACGAGTAATTTTTGTAATATATATATATATATATTCATTATAGTCATTACTTTAATAACGAGGAATTTATTTACTTCATAACAATAATTTGTGCAACGCCGCAAATTATTATATATAGATATATATACTTATACATATATGCATGCTTACAAATTCAATCGTATTAATTATGTTGACGGGCGGAACGGCCGAAAAGTCTTAGGTATTGAATTATTAAATGCATCGTGAATTTACTATAAGAAAGCACATTATTAACAAATTTAAAAACGTAAATTAAAAAATTAAAAACTTTTTTTTATTGTAAAATATTTTATATCTTTATGAACTATGTATAGATACTTATAGTATACGCTAACATGTTGTTCTTCAAATAATTTACAGTACGAAGGGTAATCGGGAAAAATTGACCCAAGACCACTCGAATCAAAGTCTACATATTATTCGTTGGTTACGTTACTTTTTTTATTATATTAAAATGTAAAAAATTTTTTTTTATAATATTATATTTATATACTTAACTATAGTCGTCGACCGAAGAACAATTTTATTATTTCCATTCGTCCGAGAAAACAATATCTCGTCGTTATTATTTTTTTTTTATTTGATTAATAAAGGACATCATAATCAACAACTATATACAGGTTAGTTTTATTCGAAATATTTTTTCGGTATAGATTGAACATTTCCGGTAGATCGCACATTATGTTTTACATCAATGACCCACTACGACTGCTTTGTACGTATTATTATAATAATATAGTCCTTGACACTCATCTGTTTAAAAAAATCTCGGTTAGAGGAAGTTGCGTATAAAAGTGACTTTTGTGAGAAAAAAAAATACAAAATAATAATTGTACTGCAAATGAAGCTGAAAATGAGCTATTTTTGTTTTTGTTTTATTGAATTATTTTTTATATTTAATAAAGTAATAACTTTAAATTGACGTACACTTACAGTTCACTAGAAATTTCGGAATTCAGTAATATTATAAATTAATATTATATTTTTCTCTCTCGGAATAACGCTGTAAAGTGAAATACTTACATTGGCATAATGAATAATTCTATTCGAATACCCGACGAAATGTTCGTATATATACATAACGAAATGTTTTCGTTGAATAGTAAATTATTCGACGTCATAGATTATTAACGGTGAATGATTATTTTTAATTAATGCGATATATTCGGATGTATCGTAACATTTTATTTTTAAGTGTTCGTCGCAAATTCCTGTTTTGAATCTCCACTCAGAAAACGGTCATCTTTGTGTTTTTTTTCGTTTTTGTATTTATATTTATATGTTTCAGAATAAACGTACTCGGCTATAAAAAAATAATTTAAAACGAATCCTCTCACGAAAAAAAAAAAATGTGTTTGCCATTTATTTCGCAGCAGCTCATAAGTGCTCGGCGAAACTGTTCTTCCATGACCCATAATCGTCCAAAAGCGCCAGAAATATTTTTAATAAAAACGCGTAAAAACCGCACAACGTTCACAGATGTACAGGTGGCCACGTTTTACATATTAATGATTTTTTTTTATCGGTTAGTAATCGATTACAAATACTCATAACACTTTTGTACTGATATTTGTTACTTGACCAGTTGATCGATAAATTTATATATAGTACACCGAAAACAAATATTATAATAATATTTTCCCATTTTATCATAATTCGTGTTTCATATTCACGTTCCATCGATCATCGAAAACATTGATGACAAGTCCATTTTATCTTTATATATTGTAATTATTACGTTGTCCCTATATATATAGTAATAGTCTCGAAAGTTGACATTAATTTTTTCCTTTCATATTATACATCGGTGTAGACGTAAACGTATAGTGATATAATATGGTATTTAATATAATTACTACCAATAAAAATAAACTTTGTTTAATTTTTCTACTTTTTATGTACCTATAATTTTAACAGAACGTAATGGTTTCGAGTGATATAATTTGGAGCCGCGTTAAAAAAGAAATTACAGTACCATTTTTTTTTGCATATATATTATTTTCAAACGTTCAAATTAAATACCACGAAGTTCATTAATTAAAAGTTTTTCATTTAAAAATTCTTCCCTATATATGGTATGCATACGTGAGCATGGTATATGTATACGTACTTACACCGTGGAGAGCGTATATTGTAACGCAAAGGCATTCGATTTAAAATAATTAAAATTTTATGATGTATGAGGAACTGTTCATTAAGGCAACGTTGCATGCAAAATTAACGCTTTTAACTTACGATGGTCTCTCATTTTTGGGGCGCTTATGTCCATATTTCTTTGGACGAAAATCGGTTACTTCGTGGCGCTTTTGGGCTATACCGTTACACCCATTTATGTTTTTTTGTACTTATAATTATTTAGTAAATCTTTATGCGCACGATTTCTTTATGTGCTCACTTCTCTTACGACTTTCATAATTGAATGGACAACGAATTGAAAAAAGAGAAAAGAAGAAGACGTTAAGAAATTATTAATAACAAACCTTTGTTATTATTATAACTAGGAAGACTGGATTTATGAAAAAGTTGACGAACTCAAATATCTCGTCGTTAGACCCACACTTACCTACGGGTGTCGAGCTTGGACGACTACCAGTACAACAGACCTTAGACGGTACTTTTGAAAATAAAATTTGGCGGCTTTTATGTGTACCAAAGTCGGATAATAACACTGGAATGTGAAGGAGAGAGTTCAATAAAGAGCTACAGGAGGGAATAGGGATGACACCTGCAGTCAAACACTTTATAAAAGCGGTTTAAGGATACAGAGGGCAAAACGACAGGCTTGTTAAGGAAATAGCGGCCATAACCTGGAAACTCACACGAAAGAGATTCCGAGAGTGGCCTAAAAAAGAGATGGTTGGATATTGTTGAAAAGGACTTGTGATGAGACAGAAACGAGCGGTGGGAAATTGTGATGGTGGCAAAAACTCTTGTAGTTGTTAATTTTGTTGTTTAAAATTATCGATTGTAAATTGATTTGACAAAATACTTCATGTGATATGGTTAAATGAATCAATAAATTCCTGCAAAAACGAAAACAAAAATAATTACGTAGAACGCTACGCTATGTTAAGAAAATTCATAGAGTGACTTTGAACTTCGGGAAATATCCAAAATGTATTATTATAGTAGGTTTAAGGTAGGATAAAAAAATAAAACGGGTAACAAACGTATATTTTTACAAAAATTCGCCCTAACTACACGTCAAGCGTATATCCAAATACACACTTTGTGATTTATATAATAGCTGTTTTCTAATGGGATTTTCGAACAATAATATTAAACAGCCGAAATAGCATCATCTACTCGTTTTTTGCGAACTCACTTTGGCTACATAGGTATACGTTTAGAAATGGTCGTTCTCTTAACATTGTCATTTAATTGAAAACAAGTATAAATTTTACGATAACGATAGAATATAACGTACCATTATATAACTGTTAGAAAAGACGAGAGAAACGTTTGAATTCCGTTTCGTTCGCGTACGCAATCAAGCTAATAAAGGACCGGCTTTATTAACGTAAGCTATAGGCGTACAAGTGTGTATAAAACGTACGTTGTATTAAATTTGACATGCTACCATATTTTAAATTATTATATAATAATATCGTGTCAACGTCACATGTGCGTGTTACTGTTCATATAAATTTGATTTACCTATAATGTCTATAATTTTTAACGAACAAAATTATTCGTATCTTCTTAGATCTTAACCATTTTAAATTTAAAATTATATTTTTTAAAAAGCTTATAACATATAAACCTAAATAGTTATAATAAATACGAGTAATTAAACTGATTTAATATGTATATGAATATATGATATCTATGCATACCAAAGTCCTATACATGCCTAATATAATATGATACCTACAAATTGTTTATTTTTTATTTCTTATCCGACGATCAGTGGCGTCATTTCAGTTTTCGAAAGGGGGAGGCAAAAGACTTAACCGGCCCCATTATTTAACTATTTCCCATTTACATTTAGCTCAATACAATTTCTATTTTACATAATTTTTATATTTTCGTTATAATAGGTACGAATCGCCCGATATATATATATATTTTTTTTTGTGGGAGAAAATTCATTCCTTTGTCAACTACAATAAATGTATCGTAATAGTATAGTACGTAAACATTACCTGTGATTTAAGTTTTGAAGTTTCTCTTGTCATAATATTAAACACGTTAGAAATGACGTTTTTCGATCAGCTCTGAGCAGCTTGTTCAATATTTTTTCTCTCTTTCTCGCCGTCATGGCCACACCACCTTTAGCATTTTTCATTTTTATTTTTTACACTTGCCACTCAAAATTTATATGTATTCATAAAACACACGTTTGAAGCGTTAAACAACGGCTACACAAATTCGTTTGTGCCGTACGCGATATAGGTTCAACTGACAACTGTCAAACGTATCATATTCTTCAAATTAGGAGTAACGTCAATAATTTACGCATTGCCTTTAAAAATAACCATGTTTATCGAAAACCCAGAAACGCAGTAAGTTGTAACCACGAATTAATCAACTTTAATCGTGATTATAACCTGCAGACTTTTTTATTTTATTATTAATTTAATTTTAATCCACCGTTTGCCACGCGATTTATTATACTCATTATTATAGATTCGGTTAGAATAATTTATATTTACATCATAGGTATCAGCTTAAATCATGTCGGCCCACTGTTAACAAGGGAAGGGGCAAATGCCCACCCTGCCACCCACCAAATGACGTCGGTGGTTTTATAACGGTCCGCTGACGCGCTATATCTGTAGACGCAGGCGTTGATTTGACGCTGACCGAGCGACCGATTGTACGCGCGGATGCTATCTTTATTATTCATTTTTTTTCAATATTATTATTAATATTATTTCGCGTATTTCAATGAAATGAAATGAATTCATCTTTCCTCGTTGTACACTTATTTATTTTACACTTTTACTTTTTGTTTAACGTTTACTCGTTGACACTGTATGCGACCGGCCGAGTTTTTTAAATACTAAATTTAAAAATATCAAAATCCCGTGATAAGGGGGCGATCCACACACACACACACACACACACACACACACACACACACACACACACACACACACACACACACACACACACACACACACACACACACACACACACACACACACACACACACACACACACACACACACACACACACACACACACACACACACACACACACACACACACACACACACACACACACACACACACACACACACACACACACACACACACACACACACACACACACACACACACACACACACACACACACACACACACACACACACACACACACACACACACACACACACACACACACAGGCACAAACTACGTTGTTCACGCCACACTACACACACACACACACACAGTCAGGCGCAAACTACGTTGTTCACGCCTGACCGCCGTGACTACACTGAGCTGTCCGACGGTTTCGGACCTCTATTTATAAGCTTCTGTCTGCCCCCCTCTACTTTGTTTAGTAGCGCTATCTGATGACTACATTCTTTTCCTGTTTTATAACGTCGGCTGACGCGCTATGTCTGTATACGCGGGTGTTTTATTTGACGCTGTCTGAGCGACCGATATTACGCGCATATAAAATCGTTAATATTTATTATTTTTTTATTATATTATTATAATTATAATATTTCGTATCGGGTTTTAACTTTACATACGATGTTTTTGTTATAATTCGCAAATACGACTATTCTGAATTAAATTTGCTCGAAAGCCAATGGCTATTAAATTTTTATTTTTTTTAAATTAAAATTTTTCGTCCTGACTTGGTGAGTGAATTTTATTATTTACGAGAAAAAAAAGTGAGCGGATTTCAACGAACACGTATTTGTGCGAATCATTAATAGAAAATTGCATTTTTCCTCTATGCAAACTACAAATATTTGCATAATCCAATTTGAATAGGGTGTCATATGCTATTTAAAAAAATCTTTTTTTCTCCGCACTGCTGTTGATGATGTAGTCAACAAAACTTTATATAAGACACAGAATTTAAAAAAAATTGTTTGTTTAATATACTAAAAATTTTATCTGTTATTACTTGTTTAATATACGGAGATTACAATTACAATTGATGATTTTTTTCCTTGAGACGATTTTTTGCGTGGAAATAGTGCTTAATTTTTAAAAGATTTTTTCTTAGGAAACGTTTCGCGATGAGTAGTAACCAAGAAGAAATATCTATTAATGTATGGTGACGAAATGAAGATGTAGAATATGGAAGAACAGCGTGCATGGAACTTAAACGAAATAACAATAAATTAGAAAAAATATTTACTCGCCAGATAGCGCTGCGACACATCATAGAAGGGCGTGGCAGAAAGGCGCATATAAATAGCGGTACTGCGTTGTTCGCGCCTGCCCGCCGTGACTACACTGAGCGGTCCGATGTTTTCGGACCTCTATTTATAAGCTTCTGTCTGCCCCCCTCTACTCTGTTTAGTAGCGCTACCTGGTGACTACATTCTTTTCCTGTTTTATAACGGTCAGCTGACGCGCTATGTCTGTATACGCGGGTGTTTTGTTTGACGCTGTCTGAGCGACCGATATTACGCGCATATGGAATCGTTAGTATTTATTATTTTTTATTATTATTATTATTATTATTATTATTATTATTATTATATTATTATAATTATAATATTTCGTATCGAGTTTTAACTTTACATACGATGTTTTCGTAATAATTCGCAATAATGACTATACTGAATTAAATTTGCACGAAATCCAATAGAAATTAAATTTTTTTTAAATTAAATTAAATTTTTTTGTCCTGACTTTGTGAGTGAATTTGATGATTTACGAGAAAAAAAAGTGAGCGGATTTCAACGAACACGTATTTGTGCGGAAGTTTAATAGAAAATTTTATTTTTTTCTCTATGCAAACTATAAATATTTTTATAATCCGATTTGAATAGGGTGTTATATGCCAATTAAAAAAATCTTTTTTCCGCGTGCCGCTCAGTGGCGTCATTTCAGTTTTCGAAAGGGGGAGGCAAAATATTTAACCGGCCCATTTAACTATTTTCCACTTACATTTAGCTCAATACGATTTCTGTTTTACATCATTTTGATATTTTCGTTATCATGCGCACGCGCGAATCGCCCGATATTTTTATTTTTTTTTTTTTTTTGGGGGAGAAAATCATTACTTTGTCAACTAGTAGGATGAAATGAGCGTTTCTGGCACAAGATAAGAGCCGCTGAGCCGTTTGATAAGAGCCGTTACACCTTATCTCTTATCACACTTGTGATAAGAGCCGCCGTGATAGTAGCGGATAAGTCTTATCATTTATCGCTTATGATAAGAGCCGCTGCGCACGGCGGCTCTTATCAAAAGTGATAAGATATCACGGCGGCTCTTATAAAAATGATAAGGTATCACGGCGGCTCTTATCAAAATGATAAGGTATCACGGCGGCTCTTATCAAAATGATAATATATCACGGCGGCTCTTATCAAAATGATAAGATATCACGACGGCTCTTATCAAAATGATAATATATCACGATGGATCTTATTAAAATGAGACTGCGTAATGGATAAAAACGTTTACTCTATTTACTCTTCTTTATATTAATATAAAAACATAATTTTACATTACATTATATTTTCTAACATCCCCTGTGAACGGGTTGTATTGAATAACTCGATCGTGAATGATCAAACAGTACGCCGCACCGTCGGAAGGGAAGTTATTTTCTGTTTCAAATTCAATTCTAAGATCGACGGTAGATGTTTTAGCATCATCGTTTTGACGTGAACAGTCTATACAGATAAACGGACCCAGCTCTTTATATTTTTCCCTGGTGAGATAAGGTTGAGCGTTCGGGCGTTCATAATAGTATTTTTGAAAATCTACATAATTTTGATAGAACATTGTAAATAAATTTTTTTCAAAACTCTCGTTAAAGTTCTCGTACGGGTATTCAACGGAATTCATATACGCTTTGACGTTTGTCAGCGAACACGTGTCGTAAACGGCGCTGTATCCCTCTGATATAGTTCCAGTCTGTTTGATGATAAATGCGATTATCAGACATCTAAGTTTTTCCAACTGCGAGCATGTCTTTACCGTCCACGAGTGTTTTTGGGGTATTCTCAGAGTTCCCAATTTCTAAACGCGCAATTTATCATTTTTTTGCTATCGATTATCTTCAAAAGTTTCAATCTCTCACGGTCATTCACCTTTACCACTGGAACTTTCCATAACACTTTCGTTAATACCACCTTGACTTGTTTCATTTTAGTTTTACTCGATTCAGCGGCAACGGATTCACCCACTACTTCAACGAATTTCAGTGACCTCAAATCGTCCATAGTTCGATTCAATATTAATTGTTGACTACAATTAATTAAAATTCGGTTGTAATCTTCACAGAACCCGAAAACATGTTTTAACGGAATACATCCGCTGAAAGAACCGTCTTTATGAAATCTTTATTGTTATTCACATCATCCCAAGCTGCGTTTTGCAAAACGTTCACATCTCCCGGTGAATACGAACAGTATCCTTTCATTATACTACTAACCCCAGGTTTTTCACTCTCTGTATTTCTATAGAGTTTATTTCGTATTTCATCTCGTGAAAAAAACTTGCTAACCCATTATGTGCGATATATACTTCGGTTCTCATATCGTCAGGTTTTATTATTTTTCCCTCTATATATATATAACTCTCGCTTGGAAGCGTGTATGAATCTCTGTTCTGTATGGAGATCCGTATCTCATCACCGTTGTTTAGAGCGGTGGTGGAAAACGGAAGGTAAGAGTGTATAAACATCTCTTGAATGGGCGACTCGTTTACATAGGGCGCGTTTACGTCTAAAAATGACTTGTCCATATTTTACTAATTACCACTAACTACACCACCAGCAACTATTAGACGTAGAAATTCTCGATTTTCTCTGCTCAGCGTATTTTTAATATTCTGTTTTTTCTCTCGCGGTTAGCTCGTGTTACAGGTGTACGTTTCACGCTACCCACGTCTTTGATGGGAGCGATATCGGCACTGACTACATATTTATTTATATTAAATTTAAGCCCCATTTTTAACTAACAGACGGACGTTTACTGTTTCACCACGAAAATTAACTAATTTATCGTTTTGATCTTTCAACGACACTCGTATGTAATCTATTGTGTTCGTTTTGAGTTTGTATAAAATACAAAATTCTGGTATTTCGATAATCTTGAAGCCAGGCGGAACCACCGGATAAAATTCGTGTATCGAGTGTGACTGCTCACCGTTATTGAATGATCCTAATACTAAATTACATTCAACTTTTATACAATTTACGTTCATAATTTTCACCGTGGTATCGGATTCATGTTTATAATTGGCTTCCAGAGTACGAGGAATCGTAAAACCGGGGGTAAAACCTAATAACAGCGCGATACTGTTCTCAACATTCAACGCAATTGTGTTACTACAATGCAATATACATTTCAACGAACTATTAGACGAAATTAAATAGAAAAATGGTACACCACCGATTTCTTGCAATATTTCTTGTATTTTTGCTTCTAACGTAATTATTTCATAACACCCCGTAGGAATTTTAACTAAAATAGTATCACCATCGTCGTTGATAAAACCTAAAGTGTTACAACCCGGTTCTATATTAGGTATACAGTTATAAGTTTGTAAGCTTAAGAGGCCAATCTCCGATTTATCACCTACTTCTAAGGGGGGGAAAAAATTACATTCTAACTCAGACGAGTTACCGCTTAATGAGAGAGTTTGAAACGACATATTATTCGGATAAAAATTTCAAACATAATTGTCCGCAATTAAAAGTGCCAAACGACTGTTGTCGTTCGTAATTATATTCGATATCGCAACCGGCTAAATATTTTTGCAGTTGTAACGGAGGCGGAAGGTTTCCGAAACTATCGTAATAATAAACTAACTTTCCGATTTTTTTAAAACAAACCCAATGCGTACCAGAACTTTTTTCAAAGTCCAGATTAACTACCGCTGCTTCTTCGAACTTAGGTGCAACAGGCAACCTATCTATACAAAACACTCCTCTAAAGTGAGGTATTTTCATCAGTTTTGCATATTTTCTAATTTCAAAGTCGAACAGAGCACGATCGGGTAATATTAGTTTTTTGATTTCATTTTCTTGTTTTTTTTATTCTTCATGCGTAATCCCATTTCTTTTGAATTCATGATTTTATACGAACCACCTCCCTTGTAAGGATGTAAAACAACCCATTTCCTAAGTGGATTGACGTTCCATTATTCGATTTAATATCTTTAATTGTTTTCACCACGTTAGCAACTCCACCGACTAGTGTACCTAAAGCGGAGAGCCCGGCGAATATCGGGATTAGCGGTAAAGCACCGCCAGTCTTGGGAACTCGGATCACCCTAGGTTTATTATTAATCTTGTTTTCTCGAACGTATTTTCTAACAGCGTTAATAGCCGTTTTAATTAATTTGTTCATGTTCGACGTTTCGAACGGGCGACACGCATTCATCGATTTTTTTATCGCCTTTTTAGCCACACCGACAATATTTTTAAATCCGCACCCACCACCGATTTTACGTTTGACCTTCATACCCGTAGTGACTAACCACGCAGCAGCTTTTTCCTTCAGATTTGCGTTTTCGCAACTACTCTCTCCACGCACGGTTTTCTAATTCGTAGTCCGCTTTACTACGATCTGATAAAGAATCACTCTTATCGTAAACGATGTCGTGTCTTCTACAAGCAGAATCTAATCCATTTATTCCTCTCTGTCCTTGAGCTAATCTTTTTTTCAAATTTGTCCCAGGTCCGCAGAACTGATAACCGGGTAGATGAAGTTCAACCGGTAATCTATTTATTAGTGTGTTCAATAAACCGGTACCACTATTACACCTCCTCTTCCGACGTGATGACATTATATGATCAACTTACCAAATTAACACGTGTATATAAATATAAATAATGCGATTTATCGGTCAAGTGAAAAAACTTAAGGTTGAAAATACTGACCCCCCTTCTTCATTTGGAAAAGAGTCAAGACATGGAATACTTTTTCCGAACACGATACGCGCGTTGATCATCGGACCGTCTGGTTGTGGAAAAACAAATCTGATTTTCACGTTGTTAACGCATGAAAACGGAATTAAATTTCATAATGTATATATATACTCGAAAACTTTAGATCAAGAAAAATATGTTATGCTTGAGAATATTTTAAACGAGGTGCATGATATAAATTTATTTAAATTCCACGACAATGAAACTGTGATAGCTCCGGAAAAAGCGTTACCGAACTCGGTTTTATATTTGACGATATTATATGTGAGAATCAGAACATAGTGCGTTCGTATTTTCACGCGGAAGACATAATTGTATAGATGTATGTTACTTGGCTCAATCCTATTCACGTGTACCAAAACAGTTAATTCGAGACAATGCTAATTTAATTGTTTTATTCAAACAAGATGAGTTGAATTTAAAGCATGTTTACGATGAACACTGTTCCAGTGATATAAAGTATTCTGAATTTAAAGAATTTTGCACTACATGTTGGCGGAGAGGGAGATTTGAATTCGTTGTGATTAGCAGAGAAGATGAACGCGACAACGGTCGTTACAGATTTGGGTTCGATACATACGTCGTTATATAATATAAATATTACTGTGGGAATATATATATATATATATATATATATATATGTCATTTATCTGTAATCATGAGTGAGGGTAAGAAGTCGTTACTTGTGAATATTATTCAAGCGAGAGAAAATATAAAAAGAAAATATAATGCTCTGAAACAAGGGAATTTCGAGACTGAAACGTTTATAAACAATACGTTTAGTTCTATTATAGATCCACTTAACAAAATACAGCAACAACAACAATTGAACTCGTCCACGCCATCAGAAATTAAGTCGGTGAACTATACCACGTCTGTGAATTCAGAAAATGGCAGTAATTTTAATTCAATTAACGTATATAATGCGTTTAAATCACAAACATCTAGCGGACTGGATAAAACGTACGGTCCGAAAAACTTTGTAATGGAAATATTGTTTTAGGTGGAAAAAATTAAATTTACCGAGAACGAGTTACATATCGAGGGTGATGAAGATGGGTCTGTGTCTTATCCGTTAACCTCAGGTCTCGTTAGTTTATTATTCGCCAAAGTTCCAAATAAGTATACGGAAAATGATTTGATTACGTACAAAGAAATATTAAATAAAACATTGGCACATAAAACGAAATTTGGTAGACAGATAAAAATGAGTAGAGGAAAGAAATACGAACTAATATCGAAACTGTTTTCTCCGTTGTCTGCGGCGGCGGCGTTGTTGAGGGAAAAGGTATTAATATGCGATTACAGAAAACACACGGTCTAGTCTATTGGAATGATGCTAATGAGTTGGTCGATAGATTACGTTTATTGTATTCGTCTCTCGTGGCGGGGAATACGGGTGTACGTAATGAAATAATTACGATTTGCGAAGAATTGGTCGAAGCTAAACTCTTACGAAGAATTCCAAATGTCTAAACACGATATAGCTCTCGAACTTCACAAACCGTCTAGGAAAAATTACGCAAGACGACGGGTGAATGTTAATTATAAAACGATTTATTTCAAGCAGATCTTATCGATATGTCATCGTATTCTAGAGAAAACAAGAAATATAGATTTATATTATGTATTATCGATTGTTTTACTAAATTCGCATGGGTTATACCGTTAAAATCTAAAAAAGGTGAAGAAGTCACTCTGGGTGCCGGTAAAATATTTACTGATAGACGACCGAATCTACTGCATGTAGACCGTGGAAAAGAATTTTATAATAAACATTTCAAGAATTTAATTAAAAAGTGTGATATCAAAATTTATTCCACGTACAGTACAACGAAAGCATGTGTTGTCGAACGATTTAACCGTACTTTAAAAGAGAAAATGTTTAGACAATTTACTGCTAGAGGGTCACATGAGTGGGTATCAATTTTACCTGAGTTGATAAATAATTACAACAATTCTAAACACAGAACAATCGGTATGTCACCGATGCAAGCCGATGCGAACCCGTCGTCAGTAAAAATAAAACGTCGTGAGATAAAACCGGTTAAAATCAAATTTAGTGTCGGTGATAAAGTTCGTATCAGTACACATAAAGGTGTTTTCACTAAAGGATATCTGCCTAATTGGTCTACTGAGATTTTTACTATTATAAAAATAAATAAAACGTTGCCGACGACATTTGTTTTACAAGATTATACTGGGGGGCGTATTGCCGGTGGATTTTATGCTGAGGAAATATGCAAAACAAATCATTCTGATGATTATCTAGTTGAGAAAGTTATCCGCACCAGAGGAAGTCGTGTATTTGTTAAATGGCTCGGATTTGACAGTTCGCATAATAGTTGGATAAATAAGACAGATCTTAAAATATAAAAATCAGTTGATGTTTATCCATGGACGTGTTCGGTAGTTCTTCAGCTAGTAAACTAAATAAATTAGTTTCGGACGGGAATAAAGTGTTTGAAAATAATTTGAAAGTACACAGTAAATTGATCGATGAAAATCGAAAAAATATTGAGAATCTCGTAATAAAACCGAATCATTTGATAATCACGCACGTGAAATCGAGAATAAAATCAATACATCACTATCAACCCTTAATGATACTGTAATTAAATTACAAAGTCGTTTACATCACACGGAGAGAGAAGTACTACGAGCAAATTCACATGTCAACTCTGTGGAAGTTTTCGTAAAGGATAATAAAAACTTTTCTAGTGCTTAACAATAACGTGTAAAATTTCTATTTTTATATCTTTGTAGTTATCTACATAAACACATCAATTGAACGTATAAAGTTGGTGTTTCCAAATTTTATATCACGTGTTTAACATGATATCTGGAATTATAGATGTTGAATGTGTTCTCGCGTTTAACAATAAATATTTAATAAAAGAATTGTCCGTAATCGATACAGACAGTTGGGCAGTACAGCATTGGATCTTTAAACACTCGAGCAATACTCAAAACGCGAAAAGTCGTAGTGTGAACAAATGGTTGGAGAGACACTACCACCATCTATCGCTTGATTATGGAGACGTAGAATTCGATGAGATCGGAAGGGTCTTGAATTCTCTGAAATTTGAACGGATTTATGTAAAGGAAAACAAAAGCAGACATTGATCGAGGAGTTTATTCCACAAGTTAATATCATAGATCTAGAAGAGTTTGATTGCCCACGAATAGATCAACTGTGTACTACGATAGAAGATGCCTTTCCATGCTGTATATTCCATAAAACTTAAACCCAAAACATTGTACACTGCATAAAGTATTCGCGTTAAAAAATGGTATAATAATAATTTCTAACTCGTTAAATATTATAAATAACATGTACAGTATAGTATATTTCAAAATTATGTAATAACAATATTTGCTATGTATTCATTTGTTACTATATAATTAATATGCAATTATTATTATTTATGTTATGAACTCGACATATATCTATATTTATATAATGTACGTATCTTATTAGTTATTACTAATTACCACTAATATTACAACCGGTCGTAAAAGGAGAAGAAACCACTAACACAATGTATAATATATATATGTATATGTAATAATAGTATATTCTATTAATGTGTTGTTATTTAGTTAAATTCAAATAAACTAAATTTAAAAAATTTTTTTATTCTTTGCCCGTATACTTAAAGTATATAAGGTTTTTTTATACATGTCTCAACCGCAGTAATCAAGACGTTTATTGACTTTGATAAATAAACTGTATATGGTGTATTCGTTTCACTCCTCAACAAGCAAGTGTAACCACCAATAACGAAATCGTACATTTTTTTAGTGGTATACGCTGAAGCTTGAGGGATTTTATAAGATTTAAATGAGTACTGCGAATATGTTAGTAGACCATGAATAATAATTGAAGTATTAAGTATACACAGGTACAGTTTAGTTATAGCCTTTAACGAAAAAATTGAGAAATGGGTATACACTGTATATCCTCCACTACATCCTTGGTAACCACCTTGTATTAAGTAGCTGTCTTGTTAAATTTGGGAAATTTATATCTCACACCGATTCTCAAAGACATTGAACATACCGTTTTACTATTAAACAAAATATTATAATGTTACGTTTGTATATTATTATGACAGATATGTAATATATATATATATATTAAACTCGGTTAATCATCGTCATAATAGTCATCGTTTTGGGTTGTTCCGGGTTTGTAATAGGTACGTAACAAAATAATGTAATAAACAATACTGTTATTAAATTAAACATAGTAGATAAAATGTGATATTTAACGCATTACGAGTTCAGATGGGGTATTGTATTGTTTTCAGTTATATCTAATACCATTTTAATGAACGTATTTTAATGTACCACATATTTATATTTTCATATCCCGGACCTCGGTGGGTATATAAGCTGATCGATTTAACGTATACAATTATAGTGTTTCCAGAGTTTATCTTCCGTTTGTTTTACTCTATAAATTCTTATTTCTTTTCTGTTATGGCGTTTACTTGTATCGTTTGCAATAAAGTTTTTACTTTTAAGAACGCTATGCTTAGACATGTTCAAACTCACAATGGAAGACAATACTCATGTAAAACTTGTGATCAATCCTTTACGCGAAGAGATAGTCTCGCTAAACATGTTCAGATAAAACACGGTAAATATATTTTTAATTAATACAAATAATAATATTATTTATCGTTAAGTAATATTTAATAGGTTTCGTTAAGTATGGAAGTGAATATAATTTAGCTATAGGTATTAAGACTATGAGCGCGAGAGGTAAATATTATATTTTATTTTATTTTAAAATATTAATAACGATATTTCGCGCATTAGGTTCAATCACTCCACTACCGCCACAACCACCACCACCACCACCATCAAGACATATCGCATCAACCTCATCGTTAAACAATAGTTATGATAATCGTTCATCCACTGCGATAGAATCCAGAGGAAAACGGGATAATACTGGATCGTGTAATGTGAAACGTAAAAAGAGTCGTATGGAGATGTCGAATAACTCAGGTTTTTTAGAGATCGATTCATCGTTAAACCGCGCAGTAATATGGCTTTATAGGAAGAACGTCGAAAATTTAACGAGTTATCATTCTTTTTTCCACTCGATAAGGTCCGAATTGATTGAGGAGTTGAATAAATATGCTCGCATGAGTCCTATAAAATATAACTTGAAATTGAGGCGACGTATAATATACCCGACGTTGTAGAGTCCTTAGAGAATAGGGCATTTAAAACGTCGGCAAGGGAGATCTTTGCAGATAGCGACATCGGAGCGATGGTAGATATTGACTTCTCAATACTCTTGTCGGAGGAAGATACATATATGAGTAAGGGAAGTGGGTTCACTTTATCATGTATTGACGGTCTCTTAATTGGAATCTATGAATACACACCTCTGGGTGGGTCGTCTTATCGCGCACTACCGCAAAATATATTAAACAAAAAGGCTGTGATTAATCCAAAAAATAACGATGATAATAATTGTTTCAAATGGGCGATTCTCGCTCGGCACGTTACTGGTACAAATCAACAACGTATCGGTGAAAACTATTTACGTGAGGAGTATCGTTACGATTTTACGGGATTAACGTGGCCTACCCCTCTCTCAGAAATCAAAATATTTGAACATCGTAATCCCGGTACTTCGGTTAATGTATACGGGCTGAAATTCTGTAAGAAGGAAATGGAACACTTTGTATACCCGGTGAGAGTCATCGACAACGAGAAGGACAATCATTACGATTTACTTTTAGTCTCCAACACAGATAGTTCACATTACACATACATTTCCAATTTTTCGCGTCTCGTTCGAAGGCAAAAAACATTATACGAGCATAAAATATTTACATGTAAAAAATGTTTTACAAGTTTTGATGACCGTATCAAAAAATTTAAACTAAACGGTGAAGCTGCGCTCGAACAACATAAGAAAATTTGTGGACAGCATACAGCGATACTACCGGTTATGCCGGAAAAGGGTGACATGCTTAAATTCGAACAATGGGGTAATACGCAGCGGCTTCCTTTTGTTATTTATGCAGATTTTGAAGCGCTCCTTAGAAAAATGTCGAAACAACTTGGTACAAATACTAAAGCGTTCCAGTCACATCAGGCGATGAGTTACGGATTTTTAGTCAAATCATCTGATGATGTTCCAAAAGAGTTGATAGAACGTTTTGACATACCAACGGCGCCAGTAATTTTTCGCGGGTCCGAACATACGGAGGAGGTGGCAAAAACGTTTGTGATGGCTATAACAAACGTTACGGAAAAAATACGTAAATTATTGCAAACGACAAGTGTTCAAATCTCGATGACCGAGGAGGAGCGCAAAACACATTGGAATAAAACTGTATGCGATCTGTGTAAGACGTTGTTTTCGGAAACAAATCCAAAGGTTGCTGATCATAACCATTTGTCGGGCAAGTTTAGACAAACGCTTTGTAATACATGTAATTTAAAACTGCGTACACCCAAATTTGTACCCTGTTATTTACATAATTTATCTAATTACGATGCACATTTTATAGTTACTGAGTTAGGTTATGATAAGAATAAAATTTCAATTATACCTAATAGCGAAGAGAAATTCATTACGTTTTCTAAGTACATAACTAATGACTTCACTATTAGGTTTATTGACACATATCGTTTCATGGCCTCGAGTTTATCGAATCTTGCGTCAAACCTATTAACTACTGATTACAGAAATTTTCGAGAGATCGCAAAAGTGTTTTCTAACCCGGATTTAGCTCTTGTAACTCGAAAAGGTGTATTTCCATATGAATATACAGACAATTGGACCAAATTGGAGGAAACGAGTCTTCCGGTTAAAGACGAGTTTTATTCAACGTTAACGGAGAGCCATATTAGTGAGGAAGAATATAAGCACGCGGAAAAAGTCTGGACACATTTCGATTGTGTAACACTTGGACAATACTCTGATTTATACTTGAAAGTTGATATTCTTCTTTTAGCAGACGTTTTTGAAAATTTCAGAGACATTTGTACTTCAACATACAATCTAGACCCAGCGTATTATTATACAGCACCTGGGTTTAGTTTCGATTGTATGTTGAAGTATACATCAATAAAACTCGAATTAATCACTGATTATGACATGCTACTGTTATTCGAACAAGGAATACGTGGAGGGTTAGTACAAGCTAGTATGCGTTACGCAAAAGCGAACAATTATAAAACACCTGAATTCAAAAGTAACGAACAAAAATCATGGCTTATTTATCAAGACTGTAAATATATAGTAACAAATCATTAATTGTATACGAACGATGTATTAATTTTTTTATATTACAGGTAATAATCTTTACGGTTGGGCAATGAGTCAATATATGCCTTATGGTAATTTTAAGTGGTATGAGGGTGATCCCGCCGACGCGCTAACGCGATTAGAATTAATGAATGAAACTAGTGACGTAGGGATGATGTTAGAAGTGGATATATCATATCCAAAAATACTTCATGATAAACATAGTGATCTTCCGTTTCTACCATGTAACAGTACACCACCAGGATCAAAGGTTCGAAAACTTATGGCTACGTTTGAGTCTAAAAAACGATATGTAGTCCACTACTTGAATTTAAAGCAAGCCATTGCTAACGGGTTGAAAGTTGATAAAGTAAATTATTTTTTATTTTAAACCCCATTATATTGCATATTGACACGTATCTTTTTCAGGTGTACCGAGTATTAATATTTAAACAGTCTCCTTGGTTGGCGCAATATATATCGCTTAACACAGAAATGCGTAAAAAAGCGAAAAATGAGTTTGAAAAAGATTTTTTCAAACTAATGAATAATGCGGTGTTCGGTAAATTATATTTATATTTTTCGTGTAAATTATTTATTAATTATTAAACGTTCAGGTAAGACAATGGAATCGATGAGGAAAAGAATTAAAATGGAATTGGTGTCGTGCCCACAAAGAATGCGTAAACTTATAAACCAGCCCACATTTAAGTACTGTGTTCATTACAATAATAATTTATCAGCAGTTGTATTACAAAATAAAATAATACATTTCTGTAAACCGATCTATGTTGGTTTCGCTGTATTGGAAATAAGTAAAACACTTATGTATCGATACCATTATGACGTTATGAGACGTCATTATAACGAGGCCATTAGTCTTATGTATACGGATACAGGTATATCGTATATTATTAGAAAAACATTGAAAGAATAATATTTAAATGTCGTATTACAGATTCGTTGGTGTATCACGTGAAAACGAATGATTTTTACAAAGATTTGTTAGAAAGTCCAAATTTACTTAATTTCATGGACACCTCTAATCTCCCGCGTGATCATCCTTGTTTTCTAGAAGTGCGTAAGAAAATACCGGGGCTGTTTTCCGATGAGACGGATGGTCGAACAATGTACGAGTTCATCGCACTTCGTGCGAAATCATATGCATATATTATAGAAAACGAGGAAAAAATCAAAGCCAAGGGGATTAGAGGTCATGTAGTAAAAAATCGTATGACATTCGAACAGCACAAGATATGTTTGTTTGGTTTCGCGAACGATAACGATGACAGTGATGATGGAAATGACGATTTTAAGCTATATACAGACAATATTTCTATAAGATCATATAAACATCAACTTAAAACTATTAATTGTAAAAAACTAACGTACAATAGGTTTGATGACAAACGTGTAATATTGAAAAACCGTATTCACTCAGTTCCGTATGAACATTACAGAATTAAGTGAGTATACCCTCTTACTTCTTTTAAAAATAATAGGTGATTAAACGATGTGTATTTTTTGATCTTTCAGTGAATTGATCAAGGCTGGTGAAATTGTGTAAAAACATGGAATTAATATAAATAAAAATAGGTAAATGTGATATAATAATTTATAATATTTGTTTGTTTTCATTATCGTGTTGTTTTGGTTGTTGTATACTGTTTACGAGTTCTATAAATAACGCTATTAATACACAATTAACACTGGCCACAGGTATAAAAGGGGGTTGAGAACAACAAATTAGCTAATATGTGTCTAGAAGCATTTACCGCAGGTCGTTCGCTTACGCGCGTTCGTTAAACGTAATACAATAATGGACTCGTATTCTGATAATAATTTGAATATGGCTGTTGATGTTTCCGAAATACCGTCGAAAAAGTACAAGTTTTCAACAGCTGTACCACCCTCGTCGTTACCAACGTTGTCACCACCTAATGACTTAATCGATTGCACAAATTTTGTTTTAAATTTCAAAAAACGTAAGTTTTTAAACATTGGGAACGATCCGGATAACGCTCGGTTTAATACCGTGTTACGTATGGTATCGTCAACACGTTACATCGATATCGACACCGATTTTCTACGTCGAATATTCACGTTAATGAGACATATCATTTCTATACTGTTCTCAACGCCGGTCTCAGGGGTTAAAACCAGAGAACGTATGGTTCTAGAAGACAAAACAACAATACTAATGAAAACAGTTTACAAGGGGGAAAATATGGTTTTGTTTAAATCTCGCGTTCGACCGGAGTGTTATGTACAATTTAATCTGGAAAATTTATTAACACTTCAAAAACTCGAATACTGTATTTCAGACTGTATAATCCGAAAAACTAACATAATTTGTCCTATGCTTATTAGGCAGACGAACGGAATTATAAACTACCTAGAAAAACAGTATGCCCATAGGCATATTCCAACAAATATAAGTGGATTAGAAAAGTTTATATTTAACATTCGTCTCGAAATTATCAATAATCACGTAATCGTAGAAAACGAAATCAGTTTCATTAACGAAATCGTAACGAAGGCTAACAATCAATTAGCGAGTCGGTGGTATGGAGAAGATGTCTGCGGGAATCACGTCACTATGGTAATAATATTAAATATCTATTTATTATAAATATTAATATTGAATTATTTTTTAGCATTCTCGCGTAAAAGATGAGCCTATAGAATATAGTTTACCACCACCACCACTACCGCCACCACCACCACCACCACTTCCGCTACCGTCACCTCAACCAACACCAGCATCACCACCACCACAATCATCATCATTACTAACACCATCATCATCAGCTCTACCTATAATGTATGATTTTCAAGATTTACCACTGCTCATTCATAAACCGTCTACTTTCGATGTTGAAAAACTGTATAACTTTTTGTAAGTATACGTGTAGTATATGTAATTATATTGTCTATAACTAATATACGATTTTAATAAAAACATTATATTACAATAACCGCTGTTCATTTATTTATTCATGTATAAAAATTGTTGTGTAAAAAATAAATCGGAATGATTGACGAAGAGACTTGATAATTAAATAGTAAATAGTATTTTTACTAATTGTCTTCATCGTTGGTATATTTTTTGTTGTGTGTGTGTGTATGTATAATAATCGTTGTAAGTGATTTGTAAGTGATTTGTAACTGTAATAATACATTCTTACTCAGTGGTAATAATAATATTACAAATAGCCGTTTGTTGACACTGTATATAGTTCCGGGTATGTAATAGTCTTTAAAGGGGTTTGACGTTAATAATATTCTTAAAGTAATTAACCTAATAATTTCGTCGGCTAACTGCATAACACTGATTTAATTGATTTTAACATATATATATCCGGGTGATAATAGCCAAAAATAGTTACGAGGCCAACGTTCAACGGTACCTATATAAACTGAACATAGATTTGTATACGGCATAGTGTCCATCTGTTCACACACTGTACCACACGATCAATACGTTTAAGTTGTTGTAACGCTGTTGCTGCTTTTACAAGTTCTTCCACTACAATTGCTGTCATTTCAATCACCATTCATTATTGACAGTAAGTTTTCGCAATAAAATATAAATATTGCCTTCAATTATGTACATAAAATGTTGATTCTGAGCGGAGCGAGAAATGTATAGGTTTTACAGTAATGTCCGTACACAAAAATTCTAACAGGATTGTTTCGATTTTTACACGCTTAATCATTTTCTCATAGCAAATTTAATCTAGTTAGTACTGTAGAGAGGTAATTTTTCAAATTGTTTAAAATTGTCTAAAAAAATATTTAACAAATATGTAATTTTGTACTATATTAACGTTAAAGTTTTTGTACTATATTAAAGTTTTTTTAAAGCACCACTCAGAATCGTTTTATAGAATACAATGATTTATCAATGCTTTCAAATTATATTAATATAAACTTTTGATTTTACCAATTTATAGATTATGGCTAACTCATCATCTTCATCATCCTCGTCTTCGTTAAAGGGCAAACTTCAGAAGCAATCGGAGATAAACCGTGTTTCTATTGGGGATCTCGATGTTAATATACGATACCAAATACTAAGATTCACTAAGAAAGACACGCAGTACGGACCGGCAACCACCTGTTTGTTACGCAATGAAGTAAACGAAACGTATTCCGTGTACTTACCGAAGTCGATAGACGTATCAACTGTCGAGGTCGATACGTATAATAATAAATCGATTAAAGATATATATTTAATTTACAAAGGAAAAGAAAAACAGTCCTTTAAAATTCAGTTTGTATAAATTAAATAAAAAAATATATAATAATACACAACATGTCTATTTATTTATTTTATTTTTTATCCATTACGCTTCCGACTCTGTTGATCAACAATGTGTAATAACAGCTCTTATCAAATATGTGATGAATGATAAGGGGTAATAGACCATATCACGGTGTGTGAGCGGGAGCGCACACGCGCCACGATGAAAAAAAACGGCTCTTATCAAAAGTGTCATAACGGCTCTTATCAAAAGTGATAAGAGATAAAGGTTATCAGCTACTATCACAACGGCTCTTATCAAAATACAACCCGTTCACGGGGGATGTTAGAAAAATATAATGTAATGTAAAATTATGTTTTTTTATATTAATATAAAGAAGAGTAAATAGAGTAAACGTTTAATATAAAGAAGAGTAAATAGAGTAAACGTTTTTTATCCATTACGCAGTCTCATTTTTAATAAGATCCATCGTGATATATTATCATTTTGATAAGAGCCGTCGTGATATCTTATCATTTTGATAAGAGCCGCCGTGATATATTATCATTTTGATAAGAGCCGCCGTGATACCTTATCATTTTTATAAGAGCCGCCGTGATATCTTATCACTTTTGATAAGAGCCGCCGTGCGCAGCGGCTCTTATCATAAGCGATAAATGATAAGACTTATCCGCTACTATCACGGCGGCTCTTATCACAAGTGTGATAAGAGATAAGGTGTAACGGCTCTTATCAAACGGCTCAGCGGCTCTTATCTTGTGCCAGAAACGCTCATTTCATCCTACTACTAAAAATAAATCCGAACTTTTGTTTGGAAACATAAATCGATTCATCATCGTTGAATGCGAGCACGAAATGAGTTCTTAATAAAGTACATGTCAATACATAGAATCTGATAATATAATAAGCGCGGTTTTTTTTTTTTTTTTGGTTTATATATATACACACTTGAAATTTTCTAAGAGCTCTCTATATATACGGTCTAGCTACAATAGTTAGAAAATATTTCGGACATATTATTATCACATTGTTATAAGCCCGTGCGCGTATATAACGCATTGTAATGCGTATACCATAATATTATTATATTCAATATAATATGATAGTCATTGTTCAATAAAGGGTTAAGCAATTTTAAGTGTGTATCTATATATACAATGTGTTTTATAGAAATATATGTATACGCTGCTGTCTTTGGACCTATTGCGCGCGTATATACGATCAGGGACGGCTCGAGACTTCCAGGACCGTAAACGCATAAATATAAACGTTTATAAAATTCGCGCGGTCTTGGTCCCTTTACAAAAAAAAAAAATATCTAATTACCTTTTCCACTATAAAGTCATAAAATGTCACGCGTTTTATACGAGAATTATTAATTTACAAATAAAAAGTGTGTGTATTACAAATACCCTTATATACAAATAAAAAAATTAATAATAACTCAAATATATTTATCATTATAATTGGCAAATGTAAATATTGAAATGTCTATAAAAGTATACGTTTCTCATAACTATTCGCCTTCAAGTTTCAACGGACGCGCTACAAACGTTTATAGACGTTTTGCTCGTGTTAAATTCGATTTTTTTTTTTTAAGTAAGTAATAATCGAAGAAATATAATATACATACGGTCACTACAATAAATTCGTGTAATATTTTTTAAGTCACATATAAATGCGCGAAAACGAACAATTTATTATTATTATTATTATTATTATTATTATTATTATTATTATTATTATTATTATTATTATTATTATTATTATTATTATTATTATTATTATTATTATTATTATTATTATTATTATTATTATTATTATTATTATTATTATTATTATTATTATTATTATTATTATTATTATTATTATTATTATTATTATTATTATTATTATTATTATTATTATTATTATTATTATTATTATTATTATTATTATTATTATTATTATTATTATTATTATTATTATTATTATTATTATTATTATTATTATTATTATTATTATTATTATTATTATTATTATTATTATTATTATTATTATTATTATTATTATTATTATTATTATTATTATTATTATTATTATTATTATTATTATTATTATTATTATTATTATTATTATTATTATTATTATTATTATTATTATTATTATTATTATTATTATTATTATTATTATTATTATTATTATTATTATTATTATTATTATTATTATTATTATTATTATTATTATTATTATTATTATTATTATTATTATTATTATTATTATTATTATTATTATTATTATTATTATTATTATTATTATTATTATTATTATTATTATTATTATTATTATTATTATTATTATTATTATTATTATTATTATTATTATTATTATTATTATTATTATTATTATTATTATTATTATTATTATTATTATTATTATTATTATTATTATTATTATTATTATTATTATTATTATTATTATGTTTTGAAAATTTCGGGTCTTTGCCTATTTTTACTTTCCCAAATAGGCGAACTGCAATAACGTCATGGAAAAACATCTTTCCTAACACACAAAAAAAAAAAAAAATACGACTTTACGCTATAATAATATTAATTTTGTTTATAATGTAATACAACGCTTAGTGTTTTTTTTTAAACTACTTATTGTTTTAAATAATATAATATATGGATGAGCGAAATACAAACATTTTTTTTGTTTTTGACAAAAATCGAATAATATTATTTTTATTATTAGTATCGAGGTTTTGAGGCGTTTTAATAATACCAAAACAAAAACACACAATAAATGTTTGACTTACGGGGTAATTTTCAGTTCGTTTTTTTATGACGTTTGAATATATGGTCTGAGCGTTTCGTATCGAAACGATTAAAATAATAACTGTATAACGTGACCGATAAATTGTTATCCCGTGACCGATTATGCGTTATTGACGCACTTGTTCCATATGACGACAGTAAATGTATATAAATTTATAATTTTATCGAATATAGCTATTATAATAATAATAATATGTTTGTTATTTTCGCAGGTATAACTATTCAAAAGCAAACGACCGTCAGCACGCGGTTCCGCCGCGATTGAACGACGAAAAAAAAATCGAATAAATATTATACGTTAGAAATAAATAAAATGTGAAAAATATTAATTAAATGAATATCGATTAATTATTTAATATAAAAAAAAATTCGTTTATAAATAATATATATAATATTTTATAATAATAATATATTTTATAAAATATTAGTCATTACGGTTGTGTGTAGGAGTGACGGAGGCCATCTGTCGCGTACACGGATTCGACAACATTCCGGTACGTGGACTCCGGTAGATGGCGCGGAGTATACCGTTTTGCACCGTTATTCGTACGTCGGTTCGGGCACTCCGCTCTCTATTAGCAACAGTCTTCTCGTAGCAGCTGCCGATAAAATAGTTTTTTTTTTCTCGTTAACTATTTCATGTAACATCGTCAATGTGTAAAATAATAATAATAATAAAAAATTGCTATAAAAAAAAAAATTTAAATATAAAATATTTGTCGAATACTATTTATAATTTCGAATGAATTTCCGTTCGATTATATCGCGGACGATTAATAATTCTTTATAAAGATATTCAAATTTCTCTGCAGAATGTTATTGAAGAATTTAACAAAAAAAAAAAACACTAAACAATTACAGTTGCCATATATCTACCCGTGTAAGAAATTAAAATATTAATAAAAGTTGTAGCTATAATAGGTATATCGAGCGACATAATATATATAATATATTCTTCTCTCGGTATTAAATCTGATATACTTATTTCACATTTATTGTACGAATAAATTGTATTCATTTTGAATTAATTATAAAATATAATCAACAAATATGTTTTGTTTTATCATTTTTTTAAAATATTAATATTTAGAAATAATAATTTGTTTCGCTTTAATAAACGAAAATAGAAAAATATTTTTAGAAACTCATAGTTCTAATGAGTAACTATAGAAATACTCGTTTGTATAATAAACCTATACTAAATGGTAACTTAAACTTTAATGTAGTAGTTCTTATAACCGCTGTGGTCCACAAAGCGTAGCACATATAATACCTCCTACTCTCGGTGTTGTTGAAATTATGTATTTCGGACGAATAATTAATAATTTTTATTCTTTATTTTTAAACATAAAAAAAAGCAGAAAAATTATTAAAATTTTCAAAATGCAGCGGGTTTTGATTATTATTTTTAATTTGGAAGAAACGGTAAATAATTGTATTCTGAGCGACGTTATTACTATAGTTTATTATAACGAATTCGCGTGATAAGCAGTATTGTTGAATAAATATAATGTAGCATACATAATATATGTTGAACTTTTAAGCTATTCCTGAGGGCCGTAAGACTGGAATCGGCCGTGTACGCATGGCGAGCGGACGGCACACTGTATTAGAGACCTATAATAGCGAACAGTTGAAAGGAACAAGACCGCGCCGGAGACGAATGGGAATAGTGTCAGGGAACAAATAATAGAAATAACGCATAGTCCTGCAGGAATGGATTGGGAGAAACACTTGGTTTTAGCGGCTAAAAGCCTATATATATATAAGACGGCTTGTGAAAAAATTACAATTTATTATATTTATATACTGCACATTTCTGTTCCTTTTAAAATGTGAAAAACATTATTTTATTCCTCATAGCCGCGGGGTTGTCATTTCGAACCATTAACAAAAGATTTGTCGAACATTTTATATATTCCGATTTGTTATAACGTGGTTGAAAAAAAATTATTATTATTAAATATTTATTTTTAAAATAATCGAAAATATTTTAGTTTCGTGTCGATAACGCGTATATATGGTGAATTCGAACGGTGACGAAAAATTATTTCGCGTTTATTTCTCACACTTTTCTGCGTATATAGAATTTGTTTCTGTTCTGGTAATTCGCGGTCTTTGAAGTATTATAGGTATAAACGTAAAAAACGGGGAAAAATAGTTTTCTTTTTATTTCCAATATGGTCACTCCAAATTTAGAAGATATATTGCAGTACAAACACGCACTCATATAATAGACACAAGCTTATACCTGTTATAATGACATTGATGAACGACGAGTCCGACTGTCATCAGTCAGAGACGTCGTCATTCGTCTCGTTCGAAGTTTGCGTGTGCACCGTATAAATAATATTTTCTACAGTTATACTCTTACTTTAAAATGAAAAAAAAAATCTATATAATATAAAGATATATTAATAACAAAATGACAGTTGCGCAGATACTTTGCGCGCGAAGTTGCAACAGAATTCATAACGTGACGAGAACATAATTCGCCAGCACCAATATTCCTAATTTTTTTGTTCTTTCTGAAATCGACAATATTATATAACGAAGGTATAATTTTATATCGCGTAGAACGTATCTCCTCATCTATACAGTGTAAATTATCGCGTTTTAAAAAAAAAAAAATAATTTTCATTTCTTTTACATTTGCAGTAAGCGTCGTATAGTTATAAAATCATTATCCTGCTACAGCAAAGGGTAATCGCTTGGTAAATTATATACGTCAAAAAAATAAAATATATATTTACTATATCTATAGCAGAAACGGTATACTCCCTATTAAAATTGTTACAGCAATGAAAAATAATATATTCCGTTAATATTGTGCAAACGATTTTATATAATAAACTATATATAATATATATATATATAATATATGTCTCTAGTAGTCTATAGTGTGACGTCGTATGTATCTGATATCTATATGCAGTGATCGGCGAGAGAAAACATTTGCTACGGATAAAATAACAAAAAAAAATAAAATTATCTTTTTCCGTAAATTTTAGGATTATATTTATTCGAGTATAATGTCAGTACAATATTATTAAATACGCGTCAAAAATCACGTGTAGAAAACTGGAAAAACGTTCACCACTTAAATCATTTCTATATATATGTATAGTATACTCCACTAAATAATACCCTGCAAATATCTATAATATGTATATCTTTATATTGTGAAGTATTTTACCCGTTATTTCGTTATATATACATTGAACTTAAAAAATAAATAAAAATCTGCGCCCGTTACGATATTTAACGTGTACATATATATATAAAGAAATCGACTAAATGACGTAGAGTGGAAACATTATTTATTTTGTGTTTATATATTTGTGTGCGTTGTCACACAGTAATAATAATTTTATTACATATATTAATGTAGACGAGACGTTTTTTTTTAAATTTCAATATCGTTTTTATACAAATCATATAGATATTATGTATAACTATAAATACTTAAACGTAACATCGCTGAGTATTTCGTCCATAAATATGGCAAATGCATTGAAAAAAAAATTCACTTAACATTTCGTAGATATATGGAAATTTTTCCAATATAATAGCGCCGTAAGAATTGGTAAAAATAATTAAATTGCCATAAATAATAAAATATTTTACCGAATTAATAATAAATTATTTTCGTCAACGAAGGTGAAAAACATTTTTTCGGACAGCGTTTTCAAAACGCACGGGCGACAAGTAGTGTGTGGGGGTTGGTGGCGGTCAAACGCCGAGGGAGAGTTTCCGTCCATCGTAGGGCAGATCGCTATCACCCGACGAGCCTGCAAAGTAGGCAGGCCAATCAAGGGGACGACCTTTACCCTTCAAAAAATTCAAGGTAACAGTTCAATGACTGAATAAGCCAAGAGTCACCAAGGCTTGTAAATTTTCCTTACTCATTAGTTTAAGGCACGAATCGTACGGCCCCGAGTGGCCCGGTCTTATGCGCGTGTCTCCTGCGCGTCCTGTGCAGAGCGTTGCGGTGACGCGACCGCGTTTCCGCCACCGGACCGTACCGGACCGGTCGCGAACGATCGTCCTGCGCAAAGGACGAACGGCCCGACGACTCTGACGGCAATCGCGCGGGAAACGTCGTCCTGCGTGCGCGTCACAATGGGCGGACGAACGCGCGTCACGCGCTTGCCGAATACGAGCGGCCGGGATAGCGCGATCTACCGGCCGTAAACGTAACGAGCCGTTCAGTCGGCGCGGCGGTACAGACTCCGAGCGCCGGCGTTTTGGCGACGGACAGATTGCTCGCTCGTATTAACGCGACGATTAAGTATCTGTATACTTCCATTTTCCGAATAAATCGTTCAAATAGTAACAGTATTTCGTAATATTATTATCGTTAATAATAATATATATTAGTCGTTATAATAATTTTCAAAACGTTCCAAACGCGTGAATATGCATTTAAAAACACAGCGATCCGTTCGAAATCCGTCCTTTTTTTTTTATTATTATTCCGAATCACCCGTTTTTACAATGAGAATTTTGTTTTTATAAAACAAAAAAAAAAAAAATTATTTTACGCTTTTTTTTTTACAGTAGGTAAAAACGATTATAATAATATAAATGCGCGTGCATAATTATGTCTTATCCGCGAAGTATGCGTGTTTGACAACAATAAATAATATAAAAAATATATAATATAACGTCTATACACTGCGGATTATTAATAACGGACGTTTCTACACGTCTCTATGATTGACACAAAAAAAAAAAATTTTTGAAAAAAAGAATTAAAATTTTACGTCAAAAACGATTTAAAATGTTTATATGGTGTGTGTGTGTGTACATAATATTATGTTAAACGGCGAGTTTTTTTTTTTGGTGATACTTTAAATAAGAGTATCATGCCGAGTCACGGACACGCGTATTTATAGTGCATGCTGTGGTTATCTTCTTTTAAACTGCAGGATTCGTATTGTAAAATATATTACAAGATATAGGTGATATTATAATACTTTGGTGGTGTATAACGTAAAACGTTGTTACGCTGAACGTTGCGTAAATCTATTTAAAATAATATCCGTTACCAGATATGAACGCGCGAAGAGACTGCAGTCTTTTTGAAATATATACTGACGTTTAGAAATTCGAATCGTTGTCCTTAATTATATATATATTTACTCGACACACTCAGAGAAAAAGAGAGAGAGAGAGAGAGAGAGAGAGAGCTGCAGCGAGTGTAACAATATATCATTATATGTTGTATATAATTCGCTTGTTAATAAAAGTTTCGTAACAGATTGTAAAAAAAAAAAGTTTAATTGTTTATTATTTATATTTCCACGATTAATACAACTATACATAGTATTTTAAATGGAATTAAATATAATCGATCATTTTATAATATCTGCACGCGAAACGTGTGTGTATATAATAGTTCGGATCATATTTGTGATATATATAAACCTGCAGAATATGTAGTGCTTTTTTTTTGCGTTTAATCGATCAAAAATCGTCTATTTCGTTTTATTTATACGTTCGGAACCCGAGCAGCAATTTAATATTTTTAAATAGTAAAAAAAAAAAGAGATTTTTGAAATATTAATTTAATATTATTTTAAACAGTTGACAAATATTTTAACGGCCTCATTTTCCTTAAAATTGTAATAATTAATAAATGTTTAAATGATATTTAATTACCTATTTTTTTTTTTTGGTTTAAATGCGCGAGCGAAAAAAATACTTAAAAAAAATTCGCGAGTAACACTAAAAAGTTTATGAATTCAATACCGTAGGGGATTTTTTTTTTTTATGATTTTTATACTTCTAAATTCAAATCGTCTTTTCCAATAAATTCCAGTGTCTCGTAAAAACGCGCGGAATAATAAATAATTTTTGTTTTTGTTTTTCGAAGTAACCCTTATATACTGTATTTTCTCGTATATAAATTTTAAAATAGAATTAAATAAGGTGGTGGTAATCCTTAGCTCTACGTCAATTTATTTGTCATAATATATTAAATCGAAATACGTTATTGTTTCTCGGTTAGAAAGAGAAAAAAACGTTTTTTTTTTACTTACACCAATAGATGGCGCGATAGGATTTATATTTTATATTTAGGAAAAAAATATATTGTAAATAAACATTCCACTCTGAAACGTTTCTACAATATATACATATAATATATATATTATATATTATATATATAGAGAACAGCGATTGCGTGGACTACTTTTCCATTCCGATATATACATTTTATATATACTATATATAATATATATAGAATTCCTTTGTTGTATTAATAATAATATATATTTATTTATATATATAATATATATAAATATATATTATTATACATTTTTATTACATATTTTTATGTGTATGTATGTTGTATATAGTACATTAGTACCAGGGTATCAGAAACGCACGAGAACACGTTTGGTATTGCTTTTTTTCCGTTTGTATACCATTCATATAATATACAATATAATATAATACTTTTTAACATTCAATACGCGTACAAAAACTATTTACTTTTGGATTATTATTGGAATAATGTAACGCTGTTTTTTTTTTAAAATTAATAATTATTAAAATTTATAAAAAAAAATTTTTAATTTCTATAAGACAATATTAGTTTGATCGCTTTTTGAACAATATATTTTATTACAACGTTATTACGCTTTATGAAAAATGTATCGAATTTGAATTGTTGAACTTGAGCTGTTTAAATACTACTTTGGAATAAAAAAAGAAGACAATTTAGCGCGATCATGATTACGGCGGTATAGTACCGCGGATTACATTTACAATGTAATTATATTGAAATGAGATCGTTTATAATCCGCGCTGAAGCGGAGAATATTTAATTTATTCTACGAATTATCGTCATTTTTAGAAGGAAAATGTTAAAAAATATTCAATTGTTTTGTATACAATCTACTATACATATGGGTATGTAAAATGTAAAACAATAAATCCTTTTTTTTTACCATTTGATAAATTTCTGTTTTTTTAAACATATTTTTTTACAATTTTTCTACTTACACGTTTGATGAAATCGTAATAATAATAATAAACGTAACTATATAATAGTATCGTAATAAATGAATATTTAAAAATAAAATTTACACTGGTAATTTAGCGTTTCAGTGTTTGAAATCAGTGGCGTATTTATGTAGGGGGCTGACCGGGTTTGAACTGTCGTCCTGCCCCACGGTCTAAGAAAAAATTTAAAACGTCCGTTTCTGACATTGAACTACACGGAGAGCTACCATTAATTTTTTTAAACTTAAATTTAAAAAAAAAAATGTAATTTGCGATCATTTGGCAGAATAAATTAATTGTATAATATTAAAAAACGTACTGATTGGAGGTGGGAGTTAAGCTTCCCTCCATGACTTACATATTTTTAAAATATCTCATATCTTTTCCTTTTTGAAAATTTCTCAATACGCCTCTGTTTGAAATTTCTATGTTTAAGAATTATTATTACTACAGTTTTCAATCAATGTAAATGGGAATTTTATAATTTATCGGAAACAGAAAATAAAGATCCAAATACTCCGTATATTACTCGCGTAGCGGGCGGTCATTGATGTGTATACCTAAATTTATTAAAATTTGTTCGTTATGACTTTGAATATTTAATTATTAATTTCAATATATGCGATACAAAGCGTATATTTGTAATCAAAACCGCATGCGGACTATAAAAGTTTTGAACACTGTAGTTTGCAAACAATATATTATATAGTATTGAAATTGAGAAATCAACGCGCTACTACAAAATACAATTACGGCCAATTTGCTTTGATACGCGATTCGAAAAATTACACAGCTGTTTAGCTTCGAAACGCTCGTTATGACTTTCATTCATATATACCACGGCCGAACGGTATTTCTTCCTTTTTTTTTTCTGTACGAAAATAGTTAAGAAATATTATTAGCTAATGTTTACGACGACTTTTATTGTAAAATCAATAGCGAGGTGCGCGAGAAAAACTCGTCAAAAATCATATACGCGTATATCATTAGCGGCTATCCTTTACTATTCAAGTGTTGTTTCAGTAACACCTATAAAATGGGGTGAGTGGTACATTTCGAGTAATCAACGGTAAATGATTACGAAGGAACTATATTATCACTCGTCTTATTAGTGAAATTTATGTGCAACACAAAGACATTAAAAAAAAATACTTCACAGAACAGAGTACGCAGTATTGGTCAAGTATTTGTACTGTTAATCCGTTTTATATTTAATTATCATAAAATATACCCTTGAAAGAAATGAATATTTTTAAAACCCGAAAAACGTATGGGTATGTTACTGTTATGTAAGTATTAAGTGAATTTTTGCTATATCTAATTCAAAATTTAAAATTTGGGCTTGTAGAGAATATTTGATGCCAAAAATAAAAATGTAAATACACTGTTAATAGCGTTAATACATAATTATAACTAGTAAAAAAAAAAAAAAAGAGAGAGAGAGAGAGAAAGACGTTATAGGTGATTTGTGAAAAACGTATTGCGCGATACTCCAAAGAGTTTTGATGTTTCTATATCAGGCACGTAGTCAGGATTTTATTTTATTTTTTTGAGGGGGGGGGGTCTATTTAAAAAATATTGGAAAAAAAATGTTAATATATTAATATTAATAATATCAATAAAAGAACGAAAAAATGTCAGGGGGCGGTCAGGATCTCATGGACCTCCCCCTTAGATACGTCACTGGTTTCTATAATAATACGTTTTATACGTGCGTAACGTAATGTGACTGCTGTTACGATATTCGTATATGATGATGTCCAGCAAAATATTTTTCACAAGACGTCAAGAAACTGCTGCAGTGTATAAAATATCGGTAGAATTGTAATATTTTTTTTATCGTAACTACTATACCGATGTATCGAATCATTTTGATTGCTAGCAAAATAATAATTCAGTAAAAAAAAAAGAAAAATCAGTTTTCCAAAACGGTTTATGAAAAAACCGCTAGTTGGCTGTCCTTTTTGTGTCCTCTTCTACATAATATGTATATCCAAACCGATCGCGTTTATTATATACGGAAATGACGACACGTTACCTTGAGTAGGATTGAATCTGCGTTTGAGATAATTCAGAAATCGGCCGGTGATGGATAAATTCCGATGCCTCTGCGACCGTCTCCTGCCGTCGGGATGCTGTTGAGCTTGTTGTCGCGAAGACGAACTTCCTCCGCCGCAGCCGCCGATCCCTGCGACGTCACTGCCACCGCCGCCGCCGTCGCCGCCGCCGCCGCCGCCACTGCCACCGTCGGTGCCCTGCTGGTTGTGGTGGTGGTGATGGTGGTGGAGGTGGTGGTGGGCGAGGTGATGGTGATGGTGCGATGTCTGCCCGTGCTGGTGCTGTTGCGTCTGCTGTCGATTTTCCCGCCGCTCTCGCCCGTAGTTTTGATGCGCTACCACGCTGTACATATTAATCCACTTTGGTCGGCCGTCCGCCCGTCCGTCACCGAATCATTCGTCCACTGACCTGCAGTACACAAAACACACGAGTCGGAAATGTTTTTCCCATCAAGAGCGTATTGTATTTGGGGGGTAGTCAGTGATGTATTTAGAATTTCGTTGCCCTATAATGCATGGAAAAAAAAATATTACATAGAAACTACACTTTATACTCCAGTCAAATTTGCAGCACTAAATTTTTCGTTTAATAATAAACCGAGATATAATAAAATAATTATTACATTGTGTTGGTTAAGGATGACAATTAAAGGGTTTAAGTCAACCGTATCCAGATAACTCTTTTTCATTGTTGACCAAACGGGTTTATTCAGTAATACGATAAAAAAGAAAAGTCGTGTGCGTGTAGGCGCGACAATTATTATATTTCTCCCGTAATTCGCGGCTAAGATATATTTAATTATTTGTCTGTTTCTAATGTCTTGGTGCGTAACAAATAGGCGACTTCCGGAGTTATATAATACGTATATGGTATTGTTACAGTGATCGGTAAACGTACAATTTCTTTTCATTTTTTTTCCATACAATTAATGAATATTAATAGTAGTCGGTTATTACAATTCACATCAATAATTATCACTTATCACGCAATATGAATACAAAAAAAACTTCATACCATTCTCCAAATTGTGAAAAAAACATAGAATAAAAAAAAAAAAAAATTGTAATATAATTCAAATAAAACCCTTAAAAACTTGTTGTTCCCATAAACGTGACGCCCGGAGCAATTGCCCCTCTAGCTCCTCTTAATACGCCACTGCGGGTAGTATTCCGAACAATTTTTAAATACTTTTTTTTTCGAAAGTATTTAAAAATAATACCTTTTAAAAGTATTCTGAACACGGTATTCCGAATAATTTTTAAAGATCAATCATATTTTAAATAGTAGATACCTGCATAAAAATAATAACTTATTACACTTAAATGTAAAAAGTAATTGTTTCAGAAAAAAATATGAGTAACGAATAGCAGCAATATGGGTGGTATTTAAAACAACATCAGTTATACTTGATTAAAAATCTTGCTATATTTGGTGTTTTAAACCCAGCCTTATTCAAACAATCAAGTACATTTCATTACACACTATGTTATAATCGTGTTTATTTATAAACACAGAATTAAAAAAAAAATTATTTAACTCCCCAAAATGCGTATATCCATAAACTGTTATTTATATTCGATTAAATAATAATATATAATTACTGTATATAATATGCGTATTATTGAAAACTAACGAAAAAATACAAAAAAACATCAACGTATTCACACTGCATGCATATACGTCGGTACGTGGATGTGTCTTGCGGTTACTGAAGATTTAGTCGACACAGGAATGTCAAAATAGCAACGGTTTCTTTCATGACGTCATCGTGGTAACACTATCGGTGTCGGAAGATTTTTCGGAATGACTCCCCCCAGCCATAAGACATATATATATATTATATCCATGTCAAAAAAGTATATGCTTAAAAGTATTCGGAACAATTTTTGGTGAAGTATTCAAAATATTTAGTGAATATTATATTGTCATGAATTATTCGAACACGTATTCGGAGCACTTTTTTTTTTTTTTTAATATATGGTCGTCTTAATACGTTACCTGTGTGTGTATGGTTACGAAACAAATATTATTTCTAATAATATGTACGAGCTCGTTTTTCACCTTCGGGATTAAATCGAGTTCAATTAAAATTTTTAAGACGAGAAAAAAATTTTTTTTTCTGTTTAAATTGTAACGTTATTGGCCATGGACACGAACACTAAATCTGTACACGAATTAATCCATTACGTTTAAAATTATACACGTGTTATTTTGCCGCGCAACGACTCGTCATTTAATATTTCTATAACTAAACGTCGTAAGTGGCTGTGATCAAATGTTTCGGTGTACGTCCCGTTGGCTTTTTCTATCGATATATTATCATGTCCATTGCCGTTGCTGGACAAAAGTGCGTACTAATAAATCATCATTGATGCGTACAAGGCCGTAGTTATCTAAAATATATTGACTAAAATTTACCCGCGAATTCGTCATCTGCGCGCTTAAGGTTAGCCGTTCGTTGACGGCTAAACACATTAAAATACTGTGCGTCGAGTATATTATAAAATATGCCGTCGTATATAATCAGCTGTCTGTGAATGCGGCGACTATGACGTTCGATCAAACACCATATTTATCGTTTTATTTCATCGTGTAGATGCGTAATATTCAGTGAAATTAATAATTTCCATATGAACTTTAATAATATATTGTTATAAAACAAAATGAACACTATTTCCCTCGATTTGTGCCGACTATCTACACCGGTCGCCGCGTCTACATTTCTATATGTATATGATACGCGTTACTTTTTGTCATTTTATGTAATGAACGTTTTCACGAGATTGTGATATAGTGAAGTCATGTATAAAAATAAGAGTTTCGTGAAGCGACAGAAACGTTTATGTTTCCAAATATAACATAGACGTTATTGGTCGATTATAGAGTCCACGTCGAAATCATCGTATACAGAAATATCCTCGTCGGTGTGAATAATGTACTTTTTTTATATATATATATATAACAAACGGTCACGATCGTTTTGTGGAAAATCGTTTTATTCGCAGACTCAACGGCGTCGTCGTACCTTATGGCTACAATAACATATTATATTATTATATATATATTTCATACAGCCACGGCGGTGGCGGTGACTTCAACGGTCGAGGAACAAAATATTTTTATACATAGGCCTGCTGTATATGTACGGATCCACTGCAGGAAATGGCCAGATCAGCGATCTAGACTCCACTAAATCTTTAACGATATAAGTATGAAATAAGTATACCTGTAAGAAGAATGAATATTTTTTTTAACACAAGAAGAAAACGGGGGTTTTTTTTTTATATAAAATTCGATTTTTTTCCTCATTGTGGTCTCGAAGTCTGTACTCTATGCTGTCAGTGTCCGCCGCGATGTTTAACCTTAACGGTTAAAGATACATACCGCGGTCGTTATATACCTAATCACCGTTATAACGAATAATAATAATAATAATAATTAATAATCGTATTGTATATTTGTTGTTTATACGTTATAAATTTGTGACTCGCGAGTTT